>JASCZW010008915.1:0-46365 GCA_034211315.2 Aedes japonicus
ACCCGGATTGAAACGTATCAAAATGTATCCAAACATATTCTTCGCGTGTTTTTTAAGGTGTGTTGAAGAATCGAAGCAATCGGTGAAAATGCAATCATTCAAATCAGGCCATCGACAAGCCTATCAATAGCAGTGATTGACAGTAGACAGGATATCCTGGGCCCGCTGTCAGCTGTCAAATAGAAGTCTAATCATTTGTTTTGGTTGTTTGTTTTGATGTAAAACACCACAGAAAGCGATCTTTCTGCTTTGTGTTACGTGCACAACACAAACGAGCAACAACAGACAAAACGTAAACGCGCTACAACAAACACAACTTACAATGTTGACATTATTTTGACAGCTGAGCTTGCTGAGATGTTGTCTACGTGAAAAAGTGGTCCTTGTCATAGGCCTGATTCAAATTCATGGTCCGGTCTTGTAAGCAGGACGCAAGTGGGTGGGTGATCGATTCGGGTGCGACGTCACATTTCGTAAGAAATTGTAGTTCTATCGTGCGTCTCGATGAGAGTTTACGTCCGGAAATTTCGACCGTGGACGCCAAAGTTCTTCGTACGGCAGGTATCGGTGAATGTAACTAGTGAGTGATAAGCAGCACAACGTCGACTGCATATGTGGCATCGAAGACTAGGCCACAGAGACCCGAATGGGATTGGCGAGGTATAGGTAATTTAATTTAAAAAACTTTGCTGAAGCTTTCATATGTCTATCTTTTGGTTTTAATATAAACATGGAAAGTTTTCCGTTGAATGGGATATCTATGGGATGATTAAGTTTTTTGAATATAACATCTCGTGGCAATTTTCTGCAAATTTGAAGTGTTCTACACTTTTATTTATCATATAAAAGCACACAAATTTGCTCAATTCAGTCTATTGTTCTCTTATGTTGTGAAGACTAGGCCACAGAGACCCGAATGGGATTGGCGAAGTGAGCGGCGTGCTTTGGCCTCTGGAATAAAGGTCAACAGTTGTGGAATCCAGCAAACTTGTGAGTGTTGCGTCGAAGGGAAGATGGCACGGCCGTCATTTCCCTAAGCAAGCGAGGAAAAGTCAAAAGCAGTGTTAGATATCGTGCACAGCGATGTATGTGGCCCTATGTAAGGTTCAGTGACACTCAATTCAGGCAAAAACCAAAGGTCATCCGTTCAGAGCGAGGTGGCTAGTATACCAGCAATTCTCTACGGAAGTTCTACTTAGAAGAAGGAATCAAGGCTGAATTCACTATGCTGAATGCTTGAAGGAATTTCAGTGGTTACGTCGATTGGTAGATGATTTATGTGACATCTGCTTTTGCCGATTGAGGACAACCAAAGCTTATCGCACTTGCAGCAGCGGTCGGGACATTACAAAAGTCGAAACATATCGGCACCAAGTATTGTTTCGTCAAGGATTCGGTAGCAGCTGGTATCGACTCCATCCGGTACTGTCCTACAGAGCAGATGGAAGTGGATCTTTTTACTAATCCTTTGAAGTTACGACAACGACGAGAAGCCATTGGAATTCTAGCAAATGATGTTGAGGAGTTGTGTTAAAGAATCGAAGCAATCGGTGAAAATGCAACATCATTACATAACTATGTATTTTCAATAGCAACCATAATGCAACATAATTTCGTTGCTATGTATTTTAGATAGCAACTATGTAGCAGATATAAATATCTAACTGAAATAACTGCATTAGTAGTTCAATCATCAACTCGACTTGCAGTCTCAGGATATTTTACCCCTAAAGCCCATTTCTTGTAGACCTGATCTGAAACTAATACTATATTTTTTCAAAAAAGTATGCTTAATAACTTCTTATTTGAGTATTTGGTTGGTAAAATCGACCCATCGCACACTGTTGCCGAAGACTCATAAACGTGATCGGAATTGTTTCGACCGCAAAAACTACGTTTTTATGCAATTGATTTTTCTGCCACGTTTTTCCATGAATTATTCTCCATCTTGTGACGATAGAAATTTGGTGATTAATCATCTTTTTAGTGAAAAAATAGTTGTTTACTAAGTTTTGCATATAAAAATAAACTTTATTCGGCAAAGTTATAGGTAATTTAATTTAAAAAACTTTGCTGAAGCTTTCATATGTCTATCTTTTGGTTTTAATATAAACATGGAAAGTTTTCCGTTGAATGGGATATCTATGGGATGATTAAGTTTTTTGAATATAACATCTCGTGGCAATTTTCTGCAAATTTGAAATGTTCTACACTTTTGTTTATCATTTAAAAGCACACAAATTTGCTCAATTCAGTCTATTGTTATCTCTTATGTTTTTCGAGATATCGAGGTTTTTACTGACAAGAATACACTTTTTAAACGTAAAAAAACTTAATAATCTGCGAATTTCCGCAGACGAAACTGTTTGCTTATGAAAGTATGAGTCCATCTTTAAAAAATACAGATGCAACCTCTGTCCCTGTCCTTTGGGTGTCTTAGCCAATAATTTTTTTTATACCTTTATTATCGAGATTTTCAGCCCTGGGCTGGTTCATCTCCCGTTGTAGTGACTCAAATACCGTTTGGGTATTTTCGTAACTTGTCCGGGGTTGAGATTCGAACTCGTAACTTTGGCGTGAGAGGTATGGATGTTAACCACTACGCCGGGGTCGCCCCCGCCAATAATCTTAAAACGACTACATGAGTTTATCTAAACCATTCAAAGTTATGTAAGATATTTTACTGATGATCATCATTATCATTAGTATCGCATTCATCATTGGTATAGTCATTTGATTTTACCAAAAGATTTGTCACTTCCTCTGACAAGTGTGTTTTTAATTTTTTTTTTCTTTGTGCTCATTTACTCTAATAACACATACATCTTGGCGCGGAATAGCTTCATACACAGAAAAAAATAATTAATTTTAACAAGCGTGTAAAATATCCCCTCGTTTAAATCCAAGCTAGAGGAGGCATAAACAACGAAATTGTTTGCAACTTTTCATGTGCCATATTGTCAATCTTTCATGCAACCGGCTGGATTCAGGCGTTATCTGGCTTAAATTTACATGAAATATCCCATTATATTCTGGCAAATCTAGCATTTCCTTTATGTGCATTAGATAACGCAGAAAATTCAATGTTTCTTTTTATCTGTGAAGTTTACAGAAACGAACCTGTGCGCTTAAGCACCCAAGAAACTTCGGGAGACGAACGATTGCATCCGTATTTAACAATGAATGATGCAAACGTTGACAAGCAAATAGTTTCACCTGCGGAAATTTGCGGATTATTAAGATATTTTACGTTAAAAAAGAGAAGTACCATCCTCAATATCTCAAAACATAGAAGAGTTAACAATAACTTTGCCGAATAAAGGTTATTTTTATGTATGATATGATGTATGATATGTACTACCACCCATTGTAGCACGGAAACTACGTCCGACCGCAATAGGCTCTCCTCTCTGTTAGACTTGATCAAGCTTTAATAACCACTGATTATCCTAGTCATGCCATTGTATGAAGGGCCAAAAAGGGGTTTGGTGGATCGATATGCAACATCACTTATACGTATCCACAGGGATATAAAGAGTCTCCTTCCAACAACAAGACTGAACAATTGGTCACAAGAGCAAGCTATCTAACATAAGGATGCCCCAATGGGCGGGGAGAAGAGTCCACCCTCTATTCACAAACTGTTAGCAATGGAGAGTTGGCATTTCCACTCTCCCCAACCAGAGTGCTTCAATCGGGTGCCCTGATGGTCCCTCCCGTTCCCATGAAATATTTATATAATAGTGTATATATTTATGTAAATGAAAAATAATACAATCATTCATATCTATTATATACGATCTCCATTCGGTTGATCCTGAAATGCAAGAAATGTAGTCAAGTGTTTTAGTGTAGAGTTCCGTGGTTCGCGCTTGAGCGCATTTTCGTTCGTTTTAACTGATAGCAGCATTTCACCAAAATCTTGATTTGTGGTATCCTGAAAAAGTTTGTTAAATTTTACAGAACTAATATTTATACATTTGAATTTACTGTTGCTATGGTCACTATTTGCAGCTTGATGTTGATTTTATAACATGAATCCACTTTTATTTTTGCTGGCCTAATAGTTACTGCTCCTGTGTTGGGAAAGCAGGGAAGATTTAATTGACAGAGAGTTTAAGACAAATGGACATAAAAAACAATAAGCAATGGTTAAATCATCAATGAAGTAAAATCGATAAAACAATATCATCAAATATAATGATATTGTGAGTTATGCTACAGTAATGCCAAAAATTGAACTGTTACATCAGACACTAGCCGAATGGCAAACAGCGCTGCACGAATCAAACCAGCTCAGATTTGGAAGAAGGTCTATTCGCAAACAGGAAATGAAAAACACATTAGGGTAATAAGTACAAAATCCTGCCATAGATTCCGTTGCAGCTTATTTTAATCAAGGTACGAATAAAGGTGATTTTTATATGCAAAAATTAGAAAACAATTTTTTTTCAATGATTATTAATGATTAATCACCAATTTTTTTAACTTCACAAGATCGAGAATAATTCATTGAAAAACTTTGTACAGCGAAAAAACGTATTTTTTGGAGTCAAAACAATTTCTATCACGTTTTCATGCCTTTGGCAACATTAAATTTTTTGAAAAGTGCCATTTAAAAAGGTCAATTTTTCGGACCACCCTAACGGTAAATTGGCCACTTTAATGACAAAAAATAATGGTCGAATATTTTTCGATGAAGAACTAAACTACCAGTTATAATGAAATTCTAAAAGATCGTATATATTCTTTTTTTGGGACTGCTGTATACACGTACTGCATTCGTTATAACCCACGTACATTTTGATAACTTAACGATTGATTCGAGATTTGAACAGTTTCAAATGATGTACCACTCAAACTGTCACTTCTATTGCTACAAACTGCTTCGCCGATGACTAGTGGGACATAATCCCCTATCACATTGTACCATTATGAATCTAAAACGGATCGTTCGTTCAACGTACACTCACCAATCAGTCGGTCCAACTTTTATCTGCAAGTATTCTATTACACGAAGTTAAGTGGGCGTCCAGCGGTACACATTCGTTGAAGCGTGGCCTAGTACGAACCCACACAAAGCACAGAGTGCGCCCATTCAGAATCGCCAAACCATTACAGATGACGATAACGACGACGGCCGCCACGACGATATCAGCTTGAAATTTAATTTCGGTCGAGAGAATGAGAGACGGATCTGTTTACTGGGTAACTCGAGTGGTGCCCACTTGCCTATTACCTAAATTGCCCTTGGTTGCATTGAAAGAATGATCGTGTTTCACATTCAAACCCCATTTATCGCACGTACCTGCTATTGTGTTTCTATGGATATGACCTCTATTCATCGTGTTTTGCCACCGCGTTTCGGAGATGTTCGGAGACGGCGAAACAGCCAGTCTGTGGACTCGGAGAGAGGGCCGATCTTCTTATCTCGTTCGCTTGGTTGATTCATTTCTTATCAGCCGGTAGGTGGCTCAGGGCAAGCACCGCTCGTTATCGCCGAACAACGGTAAATAAGAATGCAATGATATTATGAAACGGTACCTTGCCTTGAGTGCGGAGTACGTGGCGCGATAGAAATGCGGGAACTTTCCATTTCTATTCCCCAGGTATTTTGGAAGTCATGATTCAAGGCTGGAATGTCACTCAGATAAACGAAAACCGAATCAATGTCAATTTGGGAAGTTTTGTAGCTCCGTTGATAAGATAGAAAGTTAATGACAATGGACGATGTTCAATGTCAACGATAGCGTCTCATTGGAAACGGTAATAAATTTCAACGCCTGCTTCTGTTAAATCTTCTCTTAAAGCCCATCAACACATCGTTGAATACTGCGATTAGTCAGCGAGTGTCGTGGGAAATCCCGACCGCAGACGAGAGGCGCTTCATAATCAAAACAAAGCATTCCACTTAACACCGCGTTAAGACCCGATCAGACCCGATGTGGCAGTAAGTATGTGTGTACCTGCGCGCTTGCATCGTGTCGGACTCGATAAATTCGCCAATTACCTAATACCGTGCGAACTGTGCCTGGGTCTGGGAATGCAGTTGCCTTTCGGCGCATTGTTGGTTGGAACCGACTGGATTGTGCAGATCTATCTGGCGCGTGGGTGGATGAGGCACTATGCTACTGCTTACTTACTGCAACAAAATGTTTATTCAATTAAGGCGGCGTATTTATAGCTTTCTGTGATTATGGTAAATTGGGGAAGGAGATGTGGCGAAGATATGCGGGGACCAGACTTTGTGAATTGACCATGAAGTTATCTTTTCAATGAGTACTTGTGTTTGCAAATAGCAAGAGGTTTGCAATGCAATTATACTGAAAGGACTACTTGGAGGGGGGGGGGGGGGGGGTAACCCAAGTATAAATTTTAGTTTTATTCTAGCCGTATAGCACTCCTTTCGGCTTTGTTTATAAAACTACGTTCAAAACTGTTTTGTCCACTAACACCTCTTCTATGCATCTTTAAAGCTGAAATGTGTTCTAAGTGTCTAGAGTCGGTTGTGAAGACAAATTAATAAAACCTTTATAAGACCATAGAGATTTTGAAAATTCTCTGGTTGAAGATGTTATGACTTGAGAACCTTCATAAAACCTATTAAATGCCATCAAAACCAGCATAGGGCCAAATGGCCACAGCTGTCAAACTTCACGGTGATATCGTGGTTGGTTTTTATTGTTCTGCTTTGTTCGATTCTCTGTTCTTTTGATTCATTTAACAGTAAATAATATCCAAGAAAAAAGTTCTAGTGTTGCGGGAAATTTTGTTTGATAGCAAAATATCCACAACAAATTGAGTTATTCTATAGCTTATCATGCACCATATCATATGCGCATTTATTTTATGGTGAATATTGGCACGATAAGAGCCAAAAATAAATGCGCCTCGGACATTATGCGAGCTTACATCAACAAAATCAAAATTGGAACAAATATATTCGATAAATTAATCATGATTTTTTCTGAAAATTTATGGAATTCAATGAGGTTATCTAAACGAATGCCAAAACTGGTCTCTTACCTCTGATCTGATTTCATTTGTATTACATTGAAAATTTGGTGTATTTATTTTTCCACATTTCAATTATTTCATATATTTCAATATGGCGATTGGAAGAAATCACAGTTTTGCTAAAGAGCCAAATTATCTTCGCAATGGCTGCTGTAAAACTATTTGGTCATTTGGTGACTTTTCTCAATGCCTATTTGCCGTTTAATGGATTTGCTGGAGGTTTTAAAATGCTTTTTCAATTTAAATGAGTCCTAAAACGGCATTTCAAAACAGCATTTTACGAGATCATAAAGTCAAAATTAAACCAACCATTAGAGAAAAATGAACTTTCGAAGACAAGGTTTTAAGATCGTTGTGAAGAAGATGTGTAGGTTCTCATAAACCTGACTAAAATGTTAAACCTATTGGCACCTCTTGCTGCCATAATAAAACCAAATTGTTTTCTAGTGGCTTTCATCAAACTTTATTAAAACTTAATAAAGCTGGATGGTTTTGGCAATGTTGCTTGGGAAGTCAATTAGTGTAAGAGACAGTTTGAGACTTACAGGTTTCTCAGGGTATTTTAAACTTAACACATCTGATTGATTTGACTTCAAAATTGAGATGTAAGTTAATTTATTTATGCCAAGGAAGCTGCTGGGATTAAATAAAAACAATTTAGCGTTTTGGAGGCTTCCAAGTAACAATGTTAGTTTTATGAAGGTTCTATACACGGTGTTCAATAAGCTTGAATACAAGCTTATTGCACCCCGTACTTCTTCTGTACAAGTATACTGTGTTCAATAAGTTCGACTACAACTTCTCATCGTTGTGTAGGTGCTTACCATGCGCATTCTGTTTATTGGTATTGGGAACAGCTTTATCCTCATAGATACACCAAAAAGAAATTCACAGAATCAGTGGAAAATATCCACTGGAAATTCACTTAACATTCATGTGATTCCGAAAGTGGAAAAGGCTTTGCAAAATCAAGTGAATCTTATGTGTCCAGTGTAATGTAAATGATAAGTCAAGTGGAATTTCTTTTTCTATGTAATATTCATCTGAATGTGACTAATTATAGTATTGGAAAATATCTACATGTGTTTCCAGTAGAAGCTAGGTGAAAAAAAAAATTTCAGTGTATGCTAACCTTCGCGCATGGTGTCGATTTGCTGTCATATGTTGTTTGCAGAGACCGAAATGTTCGCCTACTTGAGAAGAGAAACCCGGTTGGAGAAACAAATGAGAATGTGAGAAGCGAGAGACTATTATACGCTCACAGCAGTTTTCGCGAGAAAAGGAACGGCGATTTATAATTTTCGGAGAGCATGAGTAACTGATAAATCGTATCTTTTTCAGTGAATCCTAGATGCCGCTAATTATTTTTCACTTAATTTTTGACACCTGAAAATGCACCAGTCTTCATGCTTTTTGATTCTGACATTATAATTCTATAATGATGGTCCATGGCGGTACCAGTGTGCACCGACTTGGGCTTATTTTCGGTTTTTGCTCCTCGTATACGATCTAAGCATGTTTTCAGTGAAAAATGAGACATGAGAAAATATGTTCGTTGAATTTTGGAGAGAGATATTTCCGCAAATGCAAGCGAGAGAATAATGAATTATCGGCGAAAAGGAGAGATGAAAATGTGAACGGTTCGCTACTCATCGACAACCTGCTTGAGAGAGAGCATGGTTTTCATCCAGCTGAGTGAGAATTTCGATCTCTGGTTGTTTGTTTACCGCGCATGATGAAGGAGTTCCGAATCGCCGTAGCAAGGGTGCCACATGCACAGATTTATATCGATTGACATAGTTTGTTTCAATTTTTTTCAAACAATCATTTCCATGTATGGATTGGAACGTCTCATGGAAAAGGTCCATGTATTGTCCATCCTATTGGTGGTTATCTCAAGCGAATGGCAAAGAGAGCAATCCTTGCTCAAGATTATGGAAACACAATCAAAACTCCTCGAGAACTATATGACCCATGACCCATATGACTATATGGGTAGTTGAACAGTCAAATAGAAGTATTACAAAACTGAATTAATGCTTCATATCAGCTAAACAAAATGCAAATATTTCAGAAGAACTTGAGGAGTTCATAGCCACGTAAAGACAATACCTGTTACACAGAGGCATTGCTTTGTACCTATTTTAGCTAACGGGTTTTCTGATTCAAAGGATAATCCAAAGAAATTCACTTAGAATGTGAAAGATTTATAAATCAAATATATGAAGCTATGGCAATGAATAATACGTGAAGATGTACATATAAAAAATAAATAAAATAGAACCCTTCCCAAGCAAAACCCTATGAGTTTTCTTTGACATAAACAGTTTTTATAAAATTCATGTAACATCATATTTTAATGGTCTTTAAATGGATATGCATCAAGTCTTATCAAATTAGATTTTTTTATAGGATAAAACATGATGCAGATCCATTTAAAGACGATTCAAATATGACGTCCGCTATTCTTTAAGGTTGATCTGCCCCCCTCAATCACAATTTTTCCCATACCTTTTACACATTCTGTAACAAATCTTAATGTTTGACTCTTTTCAAATGTTAGTCTAGATCATTATTGTTTTTTACCAAATGTTCAATACATTCAATTCTTTATGACTGCTAAATTTTATGGGATTCTATAGGGATGTTGAAGACCATAACTAGACGAGTTTGCGTGATACACGGTAAAAAAAGGGCATGGAAAATATGTTGATAGAAATTTTTTTTCCTTAAAAGTGCCCATCTTACAATGTGTGGCGAACATTAAGACAATTGTATTGACTTAAAAAATTTCGTTCAATTCTAAGATAGCCATTTTTTGCATTTTGACTTTCAATTATTTTTCAAATATTTCTTTTTAGTGTGTAAGAACTAATTTTACAATTTTTACATTTTTTTCATAAAAGCTAAGACGATTTTCTAAAATTTATTCATACTTCACATTTTTGTAAGTCATTTCCTTTTAGACTTATGGTGACATGAAAAATTTGTTGTTAAAAAAACTCCTTAAACGTGCCCTTCTTGCAATGTATGGCAAACTTTTAAAAATTCGTACAATTCTAAGCTAGCAATTTTTCACAAATTGACTTTAAATTTAAAAATACTTTTTTTAGTGTGTAAGAATCGATTTTATATTTTTTACAAATTTTGTCATAAAGGCAATTTTCTAAATGTCATCCATACATCACTTTTTTGTTAGTCTTGTCTTTTTTGAGTTATGTTGACATGAAAAAATTGTTGTTAGAACAACTTTTTTCCTTAAAAGTGCCCATCCTGTTTTGCAAATTTTGCTAATTTCAAACTTTAAAATATGTTTTTTTTGCGTGTAAGAATTGATTTTACAAATTTTACACTTTTTTCACATAAGTGAAGACAATTTCCTAAAAGTTACCCATATATCACTTTTTCCTTTTTGAGTTCCGTTGATTTAAAAAAAAATCGATCAAAAATCTTACGCCCTTTTCAAATGGCAGTCTACCGAAACTTTATAAAAAACCAAATATGCAGAGTTGCTTGAAAAGACATAGACTACACATCCACGAAGTTCATTAGATTCTGAGAGGGTGCTGCCAACCACTGGCTGAGTTGGCGTGAAATTTGTCTACTTTAAAGGTTACAGATTTTTGAGAAAAACCCAATTTTTTAAGATCTTTGGTAATTGCTTGCCCACTCTAAAACCTCAAAATCAAAATATGAGAACAGTTAAGGATCCAATGTTTTATTAATAATACTTTCAGTTTGCTGTTTTAGGCCCATAAAGTAAAATAAAACAATTGACATTGACACTATAGTACAGTGACAGATGACAGTCTGAAAGTCAGTTTGTGTGTGGGCCTTAAAATGATTTCTCCATAATTTTTTAAAGATAATTTTTGAAGAAAATTTTATATAATTTCTCCAAGATTCTCAGACATTCCTTTGGATATTCCTTCTAGCGTTTCTATACGTATTCTTCAGACGTTTTTAGGCGTTGCATCGGCAGATTATCAAAACTTTCTTGTGATGAAATGTTTGGAAGAATCCCTGATCTTGTGAAGTTTTGTGAACTTAAATCCGAGAGCAGTCGTAGTAAAGTTGTTTGCGAAAGGTGTATGACCCCGTGGGATATTCCGGCGGTTGAAATCTCACAGAGTGAAGCAGAATTTCATCTATCGACCATCCGTCGGTACCAAGAGCCAAGCCAAGGACCGTGCGAGATCCGGGCGGCCGCGTTCGGCGAGGACGCCAGCAGACATCAAGGTGGTGAGCGAGCGAGTTTGATCAGGAAGATCGCTGCTGACCTGTATGTGTCGATCGGGACTGCCCACACTATCACGATGAAGGACCTGGGATACAAGCCGTACAAGAAAAGCAAGGCTACACCGAAAAGAGGCTGGATACAGCCAAAATGATACTTTCGCGGTACGCAGGTCAGGAGTTCGTGTTTCCTGATGAGAAACTCTTTGTCTTTCAACAGCCGCACAATGTCCAAAATGGACGGCTGTGGGCGCCGTTAACTGCAAGCATCCCCCCGGTCCCACATGAACATCCTCCGGTTCCAGAGCGCCGCGCCGGTGTTGGTTTGGAGGCCATGGGAAGCTCTCACTGCTGTTTATCGAGAAAAACGTTGAAATCAACGCCGCGTACTATATGACCGAAGTTCTGGAGAAGGTAGTTGCCCCGGCACTTCCGGACCTCTATGGGAAGGATCATTACGTCTTTTTGAACAGGACAGGATTTAAAGATTAAGGAAACCGTACGGTCCCTGGCGTCCCGGGTCACGATTTCTTCAGTAAGTTTTTGTGCTGGAGTAGCCTCACAGTTCACACAACGAGGGCAAGCGTTCCTGTATTTTAAATCAACACGTCTCGATTTCAAAAATCAGGTCAAATCAACACGGCATACAACAAAACGGAGGTTTTAGAGAAGTATGTTGCCCCAAGTCAACGAAAATTTTACACAGATGACCACTATATGTTCCAGTAGGACGGCACGCTACATAGCGAATGTGGCTCAAGTCTGGTGTCGGGACAATCTGACGAATTTTCGACCTCTCAGCTTCCCTGAATTCAATTCTTTGGACTTTTAACGAAAGGACTACGTCTGTGTTTTCAATATTGGGGTACACGGTGTTCACAAAGTTTGACGCCAGCTGTAGTCCAAACCACTTGATGGAAACACTTAAAATTTTGTCCACATTATTTTTTACACTTTTATAAGCTATAGAGAAATTTGTAATATGCTACCTAAATTTTTCACAGAAATACGGGTTTTTGAAATTGGTATGTCCAAAAATGACTTTTTTCATATATTTTATGATAACTTCAAATCTATAAATTTTATCAACATAAAATGTTGACCACATAAGGTCTATACATTTTGTATAATGTTGTGAAATTTTTAGTTAAAAATATGGATAATTGACAAAGTTACAGAAGGTTGAACATGGAGTTTTTTGCTAACAAAATTTTGCTCGGCTTTTTTTTTGCTACTGAGTGTATTTTCAAAAGATCTGCGTCAAGACTGCTACAATAGCTTTAATATACATTCATGTAGACTACAGTTATATTTCTTAAACAAAATAAAATAGGTAGATAGATAGATATTTTTATTATTGAGTTTTTCAGCCTCGGCTGGCTCAGCTCATTAAAATAAGTAAATGGGGTCCTGAAGGGACTTATCTGACTTATCTTGGTTTTTATACAGAGTTTAAGGAAATTTCAGTTGCTGGCAAGTGAAAACTGTCTTTTACACTGAATTTATCTAGTATCAGGTTGCTCGTATTACCAGATTCAATCCGGTAGAGAGGGCTTTGATGATTCCGTTGCTATGGCAGGCTTCAAAGAGGAGCCTAGCACTGGTACGCTCTTTATCCGTGGTCGTTGATTGGGTGTATTAAATGTTCATCTCATACCAGAGAAAATCGGGTGTCCGATTCTAAGAATGTTCTATCCTGTCATAAAGCTGAGCGTCTTTTAAAGAGCAAATCAGCTATGGAGGAATACGCAATACATCTCAGATGCCACAACCAATATAGTATAGATTGAGTGGTTCCTCATATTGCGGACAGTGGCAGGTAAAATGTTTGACCGTGTAATGCATATGACACACGGGACAGTTTTTATGAAAAAAGCCAACTCCTCATAGATTGCGCGATGCGTTTGTGTGTCCTGGTCGAAGAAGTGAAATAACCTTCTGCGATCTATGGTCCAGGGGATCCTCCCACCGATGTGTAACAATGTGGTTCCTAGATGCCATCCATTCTTGGTTCCAGGCCTCCCAGAGGGAGTTTGTGATCCATTTTTTTAATCACATCCGCGTACTGACCGTGTGTAGCCCAAGTAGCACACTACGATCATAATAAGTTGTAGTAACTTGATTATGACTTAGCACGTCATATATATGTTATCTCAACAGAATGGCAACAAGTGTGCTACTAGGGAGAGGATACCATGTCAACAAACAGCAGCCAAGCGGTCGGCCTTAATGTTTCCTGGGATCCATGCGATGGTCGTTCCGGAAGAGGCGAGTCGGAGAGTCGCCTGGATCCATGGATGGAATGGAGTTTCTTATCTGAGGGCCGCCACCACACTAGCAGAGTCTGTGGAAATTATCAGCAATTAGAAAAGCAACTGCTGCGCCGGAGAATATAGAGCACTGGAGATGCCGATTCCTACTCTATCTTGCCCGACTGAGCCGTCAGTATAATGGATGCGGTGTCTACTGTACCTTCGGATGATGTGTTCCTTGAATAGATTTAAGACCACAATCGGATTAGAACCTGCCCCGAATACCTTGTGGAACGTATAGTCAAATTAGACATTTGACCGGTTCCAATTCCTGGCTCCAGACCAGTGGATTCTAGAAACTCGGGGGAGCTCCTGGTTGGTGAGTCTAGAGAGGAGTTGGTTCGTCTCTTCAATGAGCACCTCTATCAGAACCGACTGTCTTCTCGAGGATCGCAATCGTTCGTTTGCAAATGGTGGCAGTGAGGTAATGATGGAAAGGAAGGACGCCAGCTTCAATTCATACGGCTACGGCAGGAGTCGATGGAAGGAGTTCAGATGTTAATCGCCGAAGAGGTTAAGCTCGATGCCGTACGTGAGACGAGAATTTATAATAGCGGAAGCGACACGAAGCCTCGTGGTTCGATTACGGTCCCGATGGCGTCCAGCGATAGTACGTAGGAGATTTAGTCGAGTGCGGCAGTTAGATATCAGCTAATAAAACCTCAAACACTACTAGGAAATATAAACGGTCTCTACAGTATTCCGAAGCGCAAATACAAAGCCAGCTTACGGTGAAAGTAGCATGTCAAACAGGATTTTACGAATGGCGACCATATTCTGGATATCTTCACACGTTGATGGCTTAGACCCATCTTCGGTCAAACTCGGATAGTTTGGCCGATTTTGAGTAGTTTTACTCTGTTGACTGCTTTTACCAACTTATCAACTTATCGGTAAATGATGTTGAACGCAGAAGTGTGGCCCATTTAGTATTGGAACAAAAATTAGAACAAATAAAGCTTGCTTCAGATAGAATTGGAACAAAAACAGTTGCCTGTATTTCAGTTATTTATTATTGAATTCAAGATCTTTTTTTATACACATGTAGCGTTTTCTTCATACTTTTAAGAACAAATACGGATAAAATTATTCGTCACGGTTTCGAAGGAATTCTCGAATTTTTCCTGTAACACGGCTCATTAGGCGGCGCACACCTTCTTCGTCCATCGTTTTAGCTATCTTATTCCACCAGGTCTTCATCTGATTGATGTCTTTGACAACCTTTCCCTTTGCCTTGAGTCTCCTCTTCATGATTGCCCAGTATTTCTCAATAGGGCGGAACTGGGGGCAGTTGGGTGGGTTAAGGTTTTTCGGAACAACCTGGACCCCTTTCTCTGCATACCATTCTTGAACGACTTTGCTGTAATGACAACTTGCCAAACCTGGCCAAAACATTACGGGATGGTCGTGGGATCGAATGAACGGCAAAATTCGTTTTTGGAGACACTCTTTTTGCTATAGTTCCGACGTCATTGTCTTATTTGTAACGAAAACTTTCGTTTTTTTGCCACAGTTGCAAATGCCCTGCCAAATCATGAATTTTCGTGCAAATTTGTCGGCAAAAACAAATTTAAATTTGGCTGGAACATCCCCCCGACCCGTTGCCAAGTAAAATTTTTGACCTGGGATTTGCCCGAAGTCAGCCTTGACATAGGTTTCATCGTCCATCAAAAGACACCCGTCGAACTTGGTCAGCACCTGGTCGTATAGCTTCCGAGCACGGATTTTGGCCACACTATTCTGTTTTATGGTCCGATTTGGCTGTTTGCTAGCTCGATACGACTTGATTCCTTCGCGGAGTCGAGTTCTCCTCACGGTACTATGGGCAGCACCGAATTTTCTGGCCAAATCACGGTCCGACAGATTGGGATTCCTCTTAATCGTCTTCAATCTCTTACCACGCAGTTTCCGGTCGACAGTTCCACTCCGACGATTGATAACGTGCCATACGGTATTCCTGGGCAATTTCAGCTGTTTAGCTAGCCTAGATGCAGACCCCAATGGATTTTCCAAATAACTGTGCACAATTTTTTCCCTTCTTTCGGCTTCCATGTTGATTGTTTACAAAGTACAGTCGATTTGCGGAATGTCAAAAATACATACGTGAAGCTGACAAAATTCCTGACACGATGGCGCCAAGAACTTCCAAATCCGTCCACCAGGAGCGCCACAATATGAGCAAAAGTTTGATCCAATTCTAAATGAAGCAAGCCTTAGTAAGGGAAAATCTGCATGTGTAATACAAAGTACAACAGCGAACTGCTCAAAGGTTAAGAAAGAAATGTTGGTAAAAAACTACAATGAAAGGACGAGGCTACAACGAAGAATGCCTCCAGCGAGTGTTGAGTTTCGGTCTGTTGTTGACTCCTGCTCTGGGTGATTGACATTTTGAATATAGATTGCTCTCTTAAAACTCAAATAAAGCTGCAATGCAAACAACCATTGTAGCTAGTCCTGTAAGATTTACCTTCGATGATCCTTTGTGAATGAATCCAGTGGGCGTGTCAAATTACCTGAAAAGGTATAAAGTAAATTTGATTATTAGCTACAGAATGTTTAGACATCAAATGTTCTAATCTATATCAATGTATTTAGGAAACTCAGCATGCAACACTTTATTATAAGACATTACCTTTTGTTAGTGTTATCTTCAGTAGTTCAAAATTGTTCAAAAACAAGTCGCAAAAATAGATGTAAATATAATGAAAAAGTTCAGAGGAATAATATAGTTATTAGCGTTCGAAATGTTACCATTTTTTTGTGACGCTCGCTATTTTTCAAATTTTTATTTGATACTCATACACTTGCCGTTCGTCAAAAAACAATGAAAACATCTGATTCAATGAAAAAAGTTTTTTTGTTTTGAAATTGCGTGCTCAAAGGTTAAAGCTTGACAGATTAAATTTGGAATAAAACAAATTAGCTGTTAGTTCAATCCAAGATGCATCTTCTATTCATTAAACCGTGCATTATTAATCATCTTGAAACTAAAGACAGTTACTTAATCACGCTGTATGAAGACACTACGAACTTTTGAGTTTATTCCAGCCATTAGGGTCTGTGCAGACTTCCATGCAACCGATTTAGCTGCTTTTGTCTGAGATTTTCGAAATGTTTCTATAGTTGTACCTTGTTGTTTATGTTGAGAGAGTTCTCTCTCCACGAGAGCTCAATACCGTTCGATAGGTCGTAACTCCGGGCCGTTAGGTGGATTCGCCTCTTTCGGTACAACATGGACTCCGTTCGCTTTATACCATTGCAAAACGTCTTTGGCTTTTTTTTCCTCTGTTCGGGACATAAACCACTGCGACCAGTAATTGGATCTATTGTAGTATATCCCGTATCCTTTGTTTAGTGCATGTCGAGTTACTTCATCACTATTGAGAAATGATGAAGTATTCGGTGTTGTTACAGTTGTCATTGTTTGTTGTTGGCAATGAAATAAGTTCTATTGAAAGTTTGAGCTTTTTTTATCCCTTTGAGGAGTGAGAGCACTCTTCAAAGGCGCGCACCTTAATCAGTCAAAACCGAATTCATTGCAAACAAAAAAAACAATGACTCCGATATTGATCATGCATCAGAACCCTAGTCCTAACCAATTCAAACTATAGAACATCAAATAGAAAATGAGAATTCACATAAATGAAGACTAACCATGTTTTCTTTATTTCAAGCTCATCCTCGGTGGACGAATCCGAGTATTGTCGCTTTTCCCAAGACATAAAATGTAATAAGGACTATTATACGTTCCTTTGACTACAAAAAACAAATATGTTCCCTAGTTTGAATTAGTTCAGACTAGGGTTCGGTGGTAGATCTACCCCGTAACGCACCACGAAAAGGTGATCTACCAGCGTTACCGGTTAGTGACGTTTGGCTTAGTGACACGATGCCAAATCCGGCCAGAATAGCGAGGGAGCGTCATGGCTGCGTAGGACAATCGCTTTTTTAGGAATTATTAACGGTATATTTCCTTGTTTACCGTTCCAGTAGTTCCTGCCAAACTAAATATTTTTTGGGAAACTTGGCCTTTTCCTTCGTCCTGAAATGCTCCTCTACGCCGTTGCGTTGCATGGCAGTATAATAAGACATTCCGAGAAGCTGCTTAAAGTCTTCCAGCACATAGGTTTAGTCGCCAATTATCACGCAGGAAAACTTCGTCAAATACTCGCGATACAACTTGCGAGCCCGGTATAGTTTTCACCTTGAACGAATTCATACCTTGCCGGTTCTTGGAGGTATGCACGAAAGTTGGGACATTTTTATTTTTCTAGCCACAGTGCGTACCAAAAGATCTGGTCTCTTCTGCAATACTTGCTTCTTCTTCGCGTCCTTCTGGTGATTCCAGAGATCCGTTTTTGTTCATCTCCCAGGCTTCCTGGCTGTTGTCAAACGTGTATCAAAAAATTTAAGAACGTTATGAACGGTGCTTGCAGGAAAACCAAGCTTTTTTGAAAGTTTTCTTACTGACAGATCTGGATATTCATTGCAACCGTACACAATTGCATTTCGCACTTGCTCTTTTTTCGATGCCATCTTCGATCTAAAAACTTGTAGTATCACCAAAAATTGATTTTACACAATGAACAGACATACGTTCATCAGTCTGCGAAATATGTCACGCGTTGATGAATACGTTTTTAGGGGTGTCCAATTTTTTTCGCAAACAAGTCTTATCAAGCCGGTAAATTCTCTGTCGATCCTTTGCACTTCCCGAGAGGAACTGATCCTCTCAAAAATCGTCTGACAGTTTAGCAAACCAAACAATTGCCAAATGTCATCGATGACAACCTTCATTCCATTGTGCTGGAATCAGTCCGCAACTGATTCCGCTGAACTAGTCAATATCTCATCGCGTACACAAAGAAATCCATTCAGCGCGCTACCGCAGCCACAAACCACACAACCCGCCAACCTTTCCGCGCCACAACATCCTGCGCCGACCGTTTATTATTTATTATTGCATCGCATAGAATCAAACTCACATTGAAATAACATTGTATGGCAACAGCACTTTGATACTCATTCTAAGGAATTCCGCCGTTTCTCTTGCCCGACTCCGACGGTTTTAAGGTGCACAACACAGCTAGCCTTCAGATTCGTTCACTTCGCCAAGCGCGCGCATTCATTCGCAGTTTGTTTGGTGGCTGTGTTTTGAATTTCAAAACTTCAACAATCGTAAACCGCTTGGGCAAAGTGAAGTTCAAAAGCCTCCCAGTTGGGTTCAACCAACCACGCACTGCTCGCTCATTGTGGCTATACCTATCTAATCGAGTCTGTGCGGCGCAGGTGGATAATGGAACTGTAAGCCGCATAAACGTTTATGGCACTGCAATTATCGGGCATGGAAGAGTTTAGAGCGAGCGAGGATCGGAATTGTATAAAATAATAAAGATAATAAGAAACCCATATGACCAAGGGTAAGAAGTTTGCGAGGGCAGTCGTGGCTCGTGGGAATCGACGTATGATGTTTCACCATCCAACAACACATCTCTCCATGGGAAAAGAATGACCGATGAAAACAATTCACAGCTCTCCTGCTAGTACCTACTTGTAGATTCTTGAGAAGCAGTTAGGAAAGACGATGATGATGATGACTAGCAGTGGAATTAGCACAGGCTCTTCCTTCTCGGAAGGCTGGCTGCTGTTTCAATCTCTGCGCCTCAGTTGCATGTCTTTCAACACGCGCTTGCGCGAATTTCATCCAATCATTTCAATCCAGCATCCGCCTGCATTTCGCGACTTCGAGTGATCTAAATGCCAGCATCGGACAGGAAGTCCAAATCCTTTCATGCAATCGTCGGCAGTCAAATTAGTTTCCTTCCATTTCAATTAAAATCAATTTGCGTCGCGTCACAATGTTAGACAGCGTGCATTTCTCCGCTGCTACCGTCGCTGCTGTTTTGCTTTGATTGAATCAAAATACGTGTGGGTGCGAGATGGGAAGTGGCTTTTACGAAGATTGATTTCCTTCAAATTTGATTAAAATCCATTTCAATCCAAATGACGCGACGTGCGGTGGGTGCGATGTGTTGCATGCTACATTGCGCATAATACACAACAACCGAACGCACGTGGCGGGTGACGTTCTGCATGCATACCATCCAAGCAAACCGTGCACCATCATATAGCGAAGGAATGGGATGAGTCATCAGCGGAAAATCATCATGAATGACTGTTGGCGAAGAGCGACCGACCCGATTCATTGTTGTGTCTTAGCAGCAAGCTTTTCCGCGTTTGAGTTTTAACGTGCCGGCGTTGGTAACTTAAACGCTTGATGAGTGATGGATGCACCGAAGAGGAAGTTAGATAAATATTGCACAGTTGACGGCACAGTTCAAGCTGCGCGATCATTCTGTGCCGGAATGCGACGAACCGAGAAGAGCGGATGCAATGTGGAGTATAGAGTTCCTGGAATGTCACTTTATCTTCGCTTTGCTAACTACAAGCTACGAATAATGTTTTGAGAGAACAGTTCCTTAAAGGGTGTTCTAGATCAAATTGCATCACGGAAGAAAACGCTGTAGAAAATTACCCATTGTGTATTTTCTATTGAAAATTACCCAGTGGGTAATAATTGAGAGTGTTGTTTTTGTTGTATTTTTATCACTATAATTTTTTTTTTTTTTCAAAATTGGAAAAATGGCGTCACCCGCACAGCAACGTCGCGAGTTGTTTCTGCGCAAGCACCTGGAAAATCCTCAACTTTCTCATCGGGAAAACAACTCGAAATCGAGTCAACGGTGAATCGTGTGATTAAACGTTACTACGAAACTCTGAGCGTCGAACGGAGCCATACTCGGAAGGATAAATGCGGTCAGAATGGTTATATTAGTGATCAGGATCACAAGCGTATCTTGAAAGCGTTTAACCGGAATGCCAATACTTCGGCCAGGGATGTGGCCAAAAAGTTGAATCTGTCCAAGTCTTCCGTTCAGAAAGCCTGGAGGGATTGCATAAGTACAAAATGCAGAAGGTTCAAAATCGTGAATCGAATGGCAAAATACGGTGAGAAAGTCACCGGTCCGGAAACTGTACACCCAGATGCTGAAGAAGTCTCATTGTCTCCTCTCGGAAGATGAGACCTACATCAAGGCGGACTTCCGGCAGCTTCCGGGGCTACTGTTCTTCACGGAGGAAGCAAGGAAGCAGAAACATTCAAAGTTTGCCAAGAAATGCATTATTTGGCAAGCGATCTGCTCATGTGACAAATTGAGTTAGTGACTACCGGGACTGTAAACGGGGAGAACCACCTTAAGGAGTGTCTACAGAAGCGTCTGCTTCCTCTGTTGAAGCAACAAAAGGGCCCTACGATCTTCTGATCGGATCTAGCTTCGTGCCACTGTTCAAATGTTGCCCTGAAGTGGTACGAAGTCAACGGGGTCACTTACGTACCCAAGGACATGAACTCCTCCAACGCACCTGAGCTAAGGCCTTCCGGAAAATACATCCCGTGGAGGTCAAATCTGAAGAAGACATGATGAGAGAATGGGTTTCCATACAGAAGAAGCAGCAGCCAGATGTTGTACAGAACCTAATGAGTGGAGTTACGCGTAAGGTGTGGCCAAGAAATGCATGATTTGGCAAGCGATGTGTTCATGTGGCAAACTGAGTGCGCCGTTCGTGAATACCCGATATAGTAAACGGGGAGATCTACCCCAAGGAGTGTCTACAGGAGCGTCTGCTTCCTCTGTTGAAGCACGGTCTTCTGGCAGAATCTAACTTCGTACCACTATTCTAATGTTGTTCTGGCGTGCCAACTTTCGTACCCAAGGACATGAAGTCCTCAAGGCACCGGAAACTACTGGACTATTATGAAGCGGGCACTACGAAAGCATCCCAAGGAGGTCCAATCCGAGAAAGACTTGAAGAAAAAGTGGGTTTTCGTAAAGAAGAAGCTGTAGCCAGATGTTGTACAGAGCCTAAGCGTACAGAGTTAAGCGTAAGATGCATGTGTTCTGTTGTGGTATTGAAGTTGAATGAAATAAATACGCCGAAAGCTTACTAATGGGTTGTATTTTATTGTCCGAAAGTTTGAAAAGGATCGACCAACTAAGTAATTAACGAAAAAAAAAATTCCCTGATGCAATTTGATGTGGAACACCCTTTAAGCAAGACACGTTGGTACATTTTTTTAAAAGAATGTGGGTAATTTAGGCCAAAAGAGGCACGACCATCTTCGACTTGGATGAAACTTTATAAATTTCTTCAGTTCGGAAATAGTAGTTTATTGGAATAAAACGATGAGTGCCTGAAAAAATCAAATGCAATTTGAGACGAGTTGCATACAACATTTTTTGCAATGTTGAAAAAAATGGGATTTATCGTTTCTAAAGACTGTATTCGATAAAATTTGGACACACAAAATAGGTCACCAAAAATTTTCCTTGAGCCCGATTCTTTTCAAACTTTCTGTAAATAAAGTACTACTAAATGGTTAAGTTTTGACATAATTGGTTTATTGAACCTCTTCTCCCAACCCAAATGCCCGCACCTTTGCTTTGACCCCTTTCATCAAATTTTGGGCAATGATAGGACCGACTTGCTTACTTACTTTTAACCACACTTTCTTTAGTTCAAGTTCATTTTCTATCAGTTTTGGAGTTTTAACTAGCTTTGCCTTCATGATTGCCCAAAATTTTTCAATTGGGCGAAGTTCCGGAGTGTTTGGAGGGTTGACGTCTTTTGGTACAAAAACTACATTATTATCTTTGTACCAGTCTAAGACGGATCGGGCATGAGGGCAAGATGCCAAATCCGGCCAAAACAGTGTCGGGCCATCGTGAGATCTCAAGAAGGACAGAAGCCGTTTTTGGAGGCATTCGTCCTTGTAGATTTGTCCGTTGACGGTCCCAGGGGTGATGAAGGGCAGACTCATTTTGCCACATCCGCAGATCGCTTGCCAGACAAGGCGAATTTCGACAGTTTCTTCTTCCGTACACTCTCCGGAACGGCCAACTTAGAGGTGGCGACGTAGTGTTCCTGTCCTGGCATTTGTTTGGTGTCGGCTTTAATGTAGGTCTCATCGTTCATCACAATGCAGAGCGGTTTTGTGGGCCACTCCCTGTACAGTTTTCTTGCACGAGTTTTGGCCAACGAGTTCTGTTTATCACTCCGGTTTGGTGCCTTCTGGACCTTATACACATGTAATACAGAACGTTTCATTGTTTTCTGCACAAAACGAACTGAAACTTTCGCCTTTTTCGCAACATCCCTGATCGAAATGTTGGGATAACGCCTGAATTGGTTCAATACCATCCTGGCCTTCTCCGGATTTGATGTGCCACGTTTTTTGTACCATTTTTCCGCTTGGTTGTCTTACGGTCCTTGAACGTTTTGATCACATGAGATACGGTTGAATGTGCGATTCCGAGCTGTTTTCCGATCCATCGATGAGAAGCGTTTGGGTTTTCGAAGTGAGTGCCCAATATTTGTTGGCGCACTATTTCTTCATTCGAAGCCATCACTGAAATCACTCGACCGATTTTCACGAAACTCATTACACAATTGACACAACACAATGAAATACATTCAGTTAAAATTTCAATAATTTTTACCCACACGCTAAAAAGTTACGAACAATTGCGTGTGTCCAAATTTCATCGAATACAGTCTTTTCAGTGGTGGTCTCATAATTAGCATAGTTGAAGTTGAAGTTCACTATCTTTTGTGTAACCTGCAGGCTATCATTCATAGACTTATTCATTAAAAGTATTTTTGATGCACCATACATGGCCGTTTTCATTATGCACATTTAACAGGCGGCTTATCAACGTTTACTTTGCACTTGTTTTGTCAGGAGCGCTTGAAACTAATTACGATTCAACGTAGAAAATTTTCATTTCTACAAATGAACAAGCTAGTGTTGAATCCTAGAGGGTTTTGAGCTGTTTAGTGGAATTCCTGTAACTAGAAATTAGAAGAAGAATTAGTATCTTCCATTTAATTCCAACTACCTTTGCTTATCTTCGACAGATACGCGTATTTCGTCTACAATGTGCAGACTTCTTCAGTGTCTCGTACTAATAACTCGACTGAAAGAAAACCTTCGCCACCTGCCGTATATATACTATTTTCTAAATACAAAACGTTTACCTATCATTATGTTGTTTATACCTATCTTATTATTAGTTTGTCTATACCTATCCTGAGTCAAAAACAAGTGTACTTAATATCTAATTCGCTTCTTTCTCATTTGATACCTAACATACTTATTGTGTAGCAAGGTGCTCCGCTTCGTCAGGTTTGATGTCGTTTGGGTAGTAAGTTGAAGAGCCATGTGTAACCATTGCCGGTATCTGTTTAGTAGATTTGTGTTCTGTTGTTTGTTTATTTCAAGCTTTCTGCGACGTCTAATTTCAGGGTGTAGATGTAGTCCGTAATATTGTGATGTCATTCGTCGTTATGTCGTGATTTTCCGTGAAGATGTGTTCTGCGACTGTTGATTTGAAGTTATGTGAAATTCCTTCTCGTTCTGTTTGACAGCCTTAGTCACCTCCGCTGAGATGCTCCTTGAACCTTTGTTGCCAAGGTTCTCTTTGTTGACCTACATATATTTTGCTGCAGTGTTTACACTTGATTCTGTATACCCCTGCTCTGGCCTAATGTGTCTACTGAGTCTTTGGTGGAGCCTAACATCGATGCTAATTGGTTGTGCCTACTAGAAAAACTAAGTCTAAGCCAAATTCCCTAAGTCGTGGTTTAAGCTTTTGTGTAATGTCTTTATCGAAGGGGGACGGATACACGTTTTAGGGGTTCAGGTGAGTCTGGAGAGGGTTGTTAGTGATTTTCTATGAAGATGTTTTTCCTTTTTGTTGATGATCGCTTGAATTGTCCTCTTTTCGCTAGTGCTAGTGTTGCTTTTGGAGGCGGCTTTTGGTGAGATCAATCTGATAATAAATATACTTAAAAATGCCTATTTTAAAATTATACTAAATACGTGCCTGGTTTGTAAATTTTACATTTCTACAACTGCAAGTGTGTTATTTGTTTCTGCAGAAGGAAAACCCGTAGGAGTGAAGCTTCAGTGAAGTCTCTTCTCCCATAAGCAGTGAGTTTTAAGGCTTAAGTGAGTTTTAAGGCTTAAGAACTAACAGGAAACATGGTTGATTCTAAAATGCATAAGCCTATAAATGACCGATAGTTGTGCATGGGTGACAGAAATCTGATGAATAGTCGTTTTGAAGATCACAAAGCGATGATGAACACCCTGACACGAGGCTGATGTTTGCCAGACCGGTGTCCAGCATCCTTGGAATGGCTGACAGAGATTTGATAGGCAGCTCGTCGTTCTGGTATCCACATAGTGATGACAGACTATGGTAAAGGTTGCAAAGCTAGAAGGTTTGAAGAACTTCAGGGCGCAGTACCATTGCTGGCTTCGGCCAGACATATACAACTCTATATTACCTGATGGAATGCAGCTTTTCGCCAAATCGAAGTCCTATACCCTTGGCATTACTAACAGAAAGCTGGCTTTGGCCAGACCGAAGTCCAGAGTCTTTGGCGTGACTGACCAGGAGCTAATTAACAACTAGTCCTTTTGGAAACCATATAGCGATGCCGGAGTGTTGTGAGGGTTGCAGAGTTGACAGAGAGCTAGTTTTCACCAGACCGAAGTTCAGAACCCCTGGTACGGCTGACGAGGAGCTTATGGAACAGCTCGGTGTTCCGGAATCCACGTAGTGATGACGGAGTGTGATAAATTTTGCATAGCTGACAGAAGACTGGCTATGCTTGTCAAGGAGCTGATGAACAGCTCGTCGTTTCGGAAACCATAAAGCGATGACAGAGTGTTGTTAAGGTTGCAAAGCTGACAGGAGGCTGGAGTTCACCAGAGCAAACTCCAGATCCCTTGGTATGGCCTGGCATCTTTTAAAAAAGATACCTGGATATTTGATCCTTCGGATGTTTTCTCGGAATATTCTTGAACATGTATGGACCAACAACATTTTTACACCTCGGTGGAAGTTCGTTGTACAGTTTGCTGCCAATATACACAATTTTTTTCCTGTCATACTCAGCATATGCCCTCGAGAGCGTTAAGAGTCTTTCCTGTCGTGATGCTCAATTCTGAATAGTTCTCATAAGTAAGATGTTATGGTGCGGATTTTTCGAACTAACGAGAGGATTTGCTGTTCACAGAGCGCTCTAATCGGCATGATAGAGGAATGATCTTCAAGCATGTAGGTATGTAGGTGCGGAACCAGTTATGATGACATCGCTCACGCAGTTTGGCATTGACCGCATAATGATGCCTCCAGTGCACGACTATTGGATACCCTAGTGACCCGAGGTAGACAACCCTTCCGCGAGGTAGGAGATGTTTTTGGAATGCGTGATCTTACCTACATGCATGCGAATTACGAATTCCCTTGTTTGTCTGATCTAAGAGTGTAATGAAATCTAAGCCTAGAGCTACACCCACAGAGCTACTTTAACTTCTGCATCAGCGTCGACTTTGAAATTATCCTAAATTGACGATCTGACTTAGCTTCGTCGTGAAACCACCATGGAGAGATCCCGATAGAAAAGAAACTTGAAATAGTTTCCCGAGAAAAGGTTTATACCAAATTAATAACAAATTCTAATATCCGATTATCAGTGTTTGATCACTAAATATGTTATCATTTAGGCTGAATAAACAGACAAAAAAAATGAGGTCAAAAAAATTATATTCGTTGGATATCACAATATTAACTCGTATTATTATCAGCGAGCTTATTTTGATAACACATTAAGTGACATAAACAAATTTCTTGAGATAATTTCAAATTATGTTATCAACATGATATCAAATTCATACACTAATCACTGAAGTAGTGCTTCTGATGAGAAGCTGAATTTCATATCCATCACACGATGGTAATATTCAGCATTCGTCAGCATGCTGGTAGAACTCGGTAACGTTCGTAAAAAAATCGTCTTTAAAATTTGATAACAGATGATAACAAAATTTGTCAATGCTGCTAATTAAATTTGTTATGCGATAACAGGTGAATTCAAAATCCCTCTCGTGAGAAAGCTTATCTCATGCTCTAAACATGCATGTGATACCAAGAATTTGAACAGATGTAAAAGTATCATATATTTTAGTCATTTTTTCACTGCCACGCCGTAGAACGTTTATATAAAGGCACTAGCAACAGGTGTGATACTGGCGAGTTATGCTACAAGTCACTCTTAGACTTATTATTTTCAATATTAGGGAAACGAATAAAAGTACACTTTTCATTTTCGTGGAAACTTATGTTGTTGTTTATCTATTTGTTTTATGGAATGAATAACCAAAATGCCTGGTTTACTAATGGTATAATAAGTCTATGTAATCGCAACATCTTCGAAAGGGGTGAATGTTTTGATCGGGGTGATTACCTGGCTGTTCGAAGTGAAGCACATAGTCACAGAAAAGTGTTACTTAAACCAGACGATGATAGGCAAGTATATTAGAAATAGGACGCGGAGGGCCCGCTTAGGAAGGACCGTTTGAAGCAGTAGAATATACCTTTCCATGTGGTTTATATCAGTACCAGTGTTTGGTGAGGTCATTATGCAATATCTTAGGGATATTGTTTTAAAGTTACCTCCTTGTTTGCAAAGTCCAAAGAGTTCAAACACGGCAAATCAACCAGCAGCACTAATTTAAAGTTTGCGGGTGTTTGTAATGCGAGGCGATGAGATTGTATCCTTTACACCACACTATAAATAAATAGAAAGGAAAAACAAGTAAAAAATAAACCCGCAAGATACAAGGTAGACCCGTTTATTTCAAAGTTTCAAATTAGTTCAAGTTCAATCTCAAGCTGTAGAAAAAGGCTGCAAATTTGGGTTCAGACAAGAATTTGTTTTCTTCCTTTATGGTTAGCTTAGAATGACTCAAACTTTTACAGTCAGAGAAACGAAAAGTCGTTATGAGAATATCACCAATAATCTCACTAAAATCTTTTTCTTCTCATTTTCATGTTCAGGGTGGCCACAGACTCGGGAAAATCGGGAAATGCGGGAAAAATGCGGGAATCCACAATCATCAGGAAACATGCAGGAAAAAAGGCGAAATTTCAAATGTCATCGGGAATTTTTGTTATATGGAAGGAACTATACTCACACCTTTTTCAAATGATTTGAGTAGCGTTTTCGTTATTTACTCGGTCCACCGATCTCATTGTTCAGCCTGTTCAAAACGTACCGCTTAGAGCATCTTCAGTGGTGGTCTATTTTAACATCTTTATAATTGATTTGCATCAGCAAACTTAAAATGAATCAGCTCAAACAGACCTACTTTGCGTTCCCCACACCGGTGTAGTATTTCTTGTTGTTAAACTCACCAACACCTATCATCTTGTCAATCATACAATATCCAGAGATCAGAAGTTTTGTTTTTTTCAGAGACCGAGGATTTTTCGCAAACATTTTACCATGGATTGGTTTGAGTGGTGGTGAGTGTGTGAATGCATGCATCCCATTTAAACGATATTAGATAGTGGCGCTGCATAGATAGCGCCACGCCAACCTATGACAAGAAGCACTTTCTGCGACATTTCAACATGCCAAGGGATGTCAACTGATCACTTTTTCCAGCTGTTGCGATGCAGCTGGATATGTTAGCCTTAGTGTTACATAGGTGCACTGCAGCCTAACGAATGTTGGCGTATGTCCTCAGCTAGTTCTCTCGACGAAAACTTGGGGTCACCAACCTGAGGAATTTTTACAAATCTGTCCTTAAGACTTACGGCCCGCAGTATTTACGCTTTAAAAGGTTAAGAAACTGATGGACAAACATTATCTCCCAAAAGTTCGAAAAAATCTTGTAAATTCAGTGCACTTAGAAACTCAGGGATCTAATCAAAAGCTCGGTATACTTTTTAGATTTGACTTAGACTTTTCTGAGGTTTAGCTATTCTCCCCGATGTCAAAGCAACATGCTATAAAATCAGGGAACTTTCCAGAAATTAAGGGTTCTTCCTAGAAGTTCAGACAACTTTCCTGAAATTCAGATTGTTTCCTAGAAATTCAGAAAATTGTCCATAAATTCAAGGAGCTTACCACGAGTTCAGGGAAGTTTCCAAAAGTAGAGGGTTCTTCACAGAAGTTCAGGTGACTATCCAGAAACTCAGGGGCTTCAAGAAGTTTAGAAAACTCATCAGATTATTTTGGGTATTTTTTCAGAAGTTCATAGAACTACTCACGATGTTCGGGAACTTCCCAAAATTCAAGGAACTTTCCAGAAAATTAGAGAACTTCCAATAGAGAACAGTCAAGAACGTAGAGGTTTAGTGAACTTCTTAGAATTTCATGAAACTTGCTAGACATACACAGAACTTTTAGAAGTTCAGCAAACATGTAGGAGTTCAAGAAACTTCCTTGAAGTTCAGGGTTTCTCATGAACTCAAAAACTTCTCAGAACTTCAGGAAATGCTCACAATCACAATGATCATGGAACTCCCCCAAAGATCAGAAAACTTTCCAAAAGGTCAGCAAAACTCTCAGACATTCAGAGAACGTCCCAGAAATTTAGAAAATTTCCCAGAAGTTCGGGGAACTTTCCAGAAGCTCGAAAAAACTCCCGGATGCTCAGGGGATTCAGCAATTCAGGGATGTCCTGCGATCTTCCAAGAATTTCAGAAAACTTCCCCCAAGATCGGGGAACTTTCCAGAATTTCAAAAAACGTTCCAGATAAACAGGAAACTGTATTTTTTGAGCATTCGAAAAATTTAGGAAACATTTAAAGGATTTTTCCATAAGTTTGGGGAGCTTCCTAGAACTTCAGGGATCTTTCCAGGTGATCAAGAAACTTTCCAATCGTTCCGAAAACATCCCAAAAGGTCAGGGTAATTAAGTTTTAAGAAGAACTTAAACTTTTTGCTACTCGATAATTTTTCCAACACAACCAAAACGAGAATATAGAAACCAACTACTTTTTAATCAATTTCATAGTATTTCCACCTATTCACAATCTTGGAAATCATAAAAAGTTCTTGTACGGTTTAACAACATCTCAGTGTAGAAGGAGATGTTCGCTCATCACCATGAGGCACCAAGAGTGAACAACAATGTTTTTGGCTAGAATGAAAGATATGAAGAGAAAGTTTTGATAGTTCCGCTAGTGTGCGGTAGGCTTGGAAATGCTAACTATTCACACTTCCACAGGCTTGGAAATGCTAACTATTATTCTCGGTAATGCTTACTATTCCACAGAAATTCCACGGCTTCCAAGATTTTTGTTTCAATTTCTCGTAGGTTATTTAAATATGTGTGATATTCTGCTTTTTATCACAGAATATGTACCTGCTGGAAGTTAAAACAACTTCTGGGAAGCGAAATCTGATTTTCTAAGTTCCCGTCATTTCCAGAAAGTTGTTCCTATTCCATTCCGGCAATTCAATGAACTTCTCTAAAGTTCCACCATTTCTCTTCTCGAAAGACAGCGAGCAAACTTCATGATTATCTGTAAACTTCCAATTATTTTATTCAACTGCCTTCTGGCATGTTCATTATAGATATTTCCACCCAATCTTTATAGATATTCTGAAGTTCATTAAATAAAATAAAAAGGAACGATGTTTTTGCGTTTGGTCTCAACAAATAAATCCAAACCACGATTTGAACCACCGTTGAAGATGCCCTTAGAAGATCTGGCTACACGGCTGTAACAGGTGAGGCCAGAAATGAACTTATCTTTCATGTGGTGGCGAATGTGTTTGAAGCTTGGCGAATTGCGTTTGTAAGAGTGTTAACACATGGTGAAAGAAGAATTTGGGCCGCTGTGCTCAATGCCGTCTGACGTTGTTTGCCGGATTCCAGAAAAAAGAAAATGGTTTGGACAAATTTTGGCTAGAACCATGAAGGAGCTACCAAATTTGGCAACATTTGTTGAAAATTAGCTCATCCTTTCTCACAAAAAGGCGTATTTTAAATAAATGGAAAGGGTCTGGTGGTAAGTCTGGAAAAAGTTGAGGAGCTCAGAGATTTAGCTACGAGTAATTTATATTAACTCATCTTAACAGTCGGGAAAATAAGGCAAAAATGCGAGAAAAATTCGGAAAAAATGCGAGTACTTTTAAATTAAGATTATGTGGCCACCCTGCATGTTATGGCTTGTACCCGAAAAAAAAAGCACCAGACAAAAGTGTTCGCCAAAAATTAATTTTAAGTTGGATTTTCTTGAAACTTTCTGGAAACTAATACATATGGATTATGTTTCGGCATAGTTATTTTCTTCAATTTCCTTTCCATCGCTGAAAGCCCGCACCTTTCCCTTAAGACTCCTCATAACATTTTGTGCAATTGTGAAGCCAAACTTTTTGATCACTTTCATCCATTCTTTCTTCAACTCTAGCTCGTTCTTAAGCACCTTGGACGATTTTCGAACTTTGGCCTTCATTATGGCCCAAAATCTTTCCACCGGACGAATCTCTGGTGAATTAGAGGGGTTGGCGGTTTTTGGTACAAAAACAACGTTATTGTCTCTACCAATCCAACGTCGATCGCGCGTAATGGCATGAAGCCAGGTCCGGCCAAAATAATGTCTCGCCTTCGTCGCCTCCGTGGGACCGCAGGAAGGGCAACAGATGCTTCTGAAGGTACTCGGTGCGGTAAATTTCACAGTTTTAGGGGAGATTCCCAGCTGTCTTCCAATCCATCTCATAGTCGCAGTCGGATTTTCCATGACGGCGCGCAAAATTCTCTGGCGATTATCTTCTTGTTATACCCAGATTTTCATCAATTTTTACCCACGGACAAAAAAGGAACACATGGATAAAAGTGGTGCATTTTTTTCGAGTACAGGCATTAGAACAACGACTTCCCGAAATAGATCGTCTACCGTAATAGATAGCAATTCCTCAGCCATGCCAAAAATTTACACAAATTAAATTGGAAAGAAAATGTTCGAGCCTGGATGTCTGTAATTGGAACGGGATATAAGATTGCATACAAACAAAGGAATAGACGCAGAAATCTTTACATAATCACCCATATGACCAACATGACATAATTCGCTTTCTTATTACGTCTTGCACCAAAAAAAAAAAAATTATAGAATTTTTTAGACATTCCCAGACATTTTAAATTTTTATCGCAGGTCTTTGAAAAAATACCTGGCATCCCTGATTCTGACAGCCAATTTTTGTTGCTCCTCAAACGTTACTGTTCAATTGAATACCCATCACGAGTTTCTTACGTAACAACACAGCACAATTCAAGTCGTCCATTACGTACCAAGGAAGCACTCGAATGCTCAGGTATGTGTTTCGTCTCACCAGGAAGCAAAACAATTCACCTAATCGTTCTTGCTTTCTTCCGCACCCGCTCTTGGTGATTCGTTCCCATTCTTGCAGGTTGACTCACCCATCCATCCACTCACCACTTCCCGTTCAGTCAAGTGAACATTCTTTGCGCAAGTCTCCCTACTGTGTTTTCTGTTATAGCTATGTGACACAAAAACAGTCAATCAAATGCTCCGTTACAGGGTTGATCAACTCCAACTTCAACAACGAAGGTGGAAGGTGGACACAAAGAAGATGAACAAAAACAGCGAAATTTGCATTTCCGCTCGGTGGCCAATTTGCCAGCATGTATGCCTACCTACCTTTGTGTCTGGTTCTTTCTTTCCCCGGGAAAACGAGACAAGAAGATAATGGGAGATTTTTTTCCTATTTGTTTTAATTTATTGGTGCCTAGAAAAAGGTGTAGCTTCTATTTTTATTGATGCGGATGACTGTGAACTATCGGGTTGGAAAGGTGATTGAACGGCGTGCGCACTTGGTATTACTCGGTAGACGTCTCCACGCTTTCGATGCCGTCGTTTTCCAGCTCGTTCGAGAACCACTCAGTGACGGGACTCAGATTGACGTTCAGAAACGATTCATAGTCTCCCGGTTGGCAAAGGGTTCCGGGTGTGGACGGTTGCACCTTGTTGGCGATTCCCAAAAGGGTCCACCCTTCGGGACGTTTAAAATACAGCGGAGTTCCCCGGGCCGTCGAGTGGAATTTGGTATCTTTAAGAAAAAGACAAATTACTCTCCTGAAAAGTCGTCACACACACGATCGATCCTACCTTTGGTTTTAAGTTTGATACTCTTATCGCCGATCGCTTTCGCCTTAATGGACAACGTCGGTCCGTAGCACACGACTTCCTTCTCCAGTTGAAGTTTAACGATCTGAAATCCACCCAACCGGTGCCGATGGCTCTGCTGTAGCACGTAAACCGATTTTCCGTAGATCTTATCGAAATCCTCCTCTCCGTCCGTCATGCAAATGGGCATCCCCTCCCATTCGTCGTACACCTTCAGTCGAACCAAAGCCAAGTCCAGTTCCTCGTTCAAAACCACATTCTCCACGTGGAATCTTCGGGACTTTTCGGTATTCTGCTGCAAAGCTACCAGCCCGACGTGGACTATCATGCCCGTCACTTTCAGGAGACTTCCACTGCTGTCCTTCAAACAGTTTGCCGCCGTCAGGACCCATCCTTCCCGGTCCAGCAGAGACCCTCGCAAACTTTGTCCGGCGGGTTGAGCTTCGAGCCCTTCCACCAGTACACACCGACGTGCCAAGGCCACTCGCCCGGTTCGATCTGCTCGCCGTCAACTACCGACTCGTTCTGGGACTGCCGAATACCGCACACGCACTGACCGTCGACCAGCCGTAGCCATAGTCCACCGTAAGCCACCGTAAAGAGAACCGTGAACCCCACCCGACAGCGCCCGACAGCGACCATGTTGGATAACTATGACCACGGCGACTAAACTAAAGACAACAGATGGGACTAGCTTTTATAGAATCGGAATCGCAGCCGAGCAGATTTGAATCAATTTGTACCAATTTGGAAGTGGCCGACTCCGGGAGGAAGATGTCCGAGCGAATATTATTTTTGCACCCGAGTGTAGCTAAATTACTACGATTGTAGGGACTGGGTACAAAGACAATGTCGACGACGACGACGACGGTGGCAATTGGAGCAAATCTAGACCGGCTAAGAATAGGTCCCCCGTCAATTGAGGATGTACTTATACTCCAGCGTCTCGCTTAGAACCTTCGGTCTAATGATTTGAAAATTGAAGTGGTTGTGATAAACAGGAAGGTGCTGCTGATGAATGTAGTCATTTGCGAATCTAGAACGAAGTCGTTTTTGCGCGTGTTTGTTCTAGCTATACCAAGGAAGTCTGGGCAACAAATGAGATGTGATCGTTTTGCCATCGTCTGTTGACCATTGTTCCTGCATGCAATAATGGCCTTGACTTCGAAAAACATGTGTGCAAGGCCCGGCGATTTTTTCGAAATTCGATTGCAAACAAAATCGACGTGTCGAAGACCGCTGCAGAGTGATATCACATGGTAGAGATTCCACTGGAAAAACAGCTTGTAATTCAACGGCCGAACAGCATCGTCTAAGCTGACGCTGGTTCAGTAATGCATTTCGTGATGCAGACTTTCAACCTAAAGCCCGATTCAAAGTAAATTTGGACGCATTCAAGTGATCATGACTCACGAATCAAATATCATACACGGTTAATCAAAACGTCAAACAAAAGGATCAGTTTTCAAACGATACATAACAAGTGATTACATTTCACAGTTTCGAAGGAACTGTCGCATTTTACTTGTGATCGATGCCATCATGATCTGCACAGTCGCTTGTGACACTGTACCGGCGAACTTATTCCGCTTTAAACGCATTTGTTGTGCATTTGTCACTTCTTTGCAGCACTCTTAAAGTTTTCGCTTGACAATTGCCCAATACTTTTCGATCTGTCTGAGCTCAGGGCAATTCGGAGGATTAATCTCTTTGGCGACTAAATCAACATTTTTATCAGCATACCATTCTAGTACCTCCTTAGAATAGCCACAACTTCAGATTCCTAGCCAAATAATTAGTTTTCGAGCAAACTTATCCGCAAATACAAATTGATATCAATTGTATCTGGAAGGGACATCCCCACGACCAGTGGTAAGGTTAAATTTACGTCCGGGGATTTGTTTATAATCCATTTTGACATATGTTTTGTCACCCATTACAATACAGCCATCAAATTTCGCCAAAACTCTTTCGTATAGTAATCGTGTTCGCTTTTTGGCCACTAAATTTTGTTTCAGGGAGCTACTCGGATGTTTACTGGCACAAAAAGACTTATATCGTTTTCTTAACCAATTTCTTCGTCAATGAAACATCAACAAATGCCTGTCAAACGTTTTTTGTTCCAACCACCAAAGACGCGGTGGTGTATTAAATCACCCGTCCAGATTTACTTTGAATCGAGCTTTATTCTTCTTTCTGACTCCAAGCATTATTGTTTATCACAAATAGCTCTTTGCCTTAGGGTTTGAAATTCACTTCCACAGTTAATATAGTTGCGTTGCTTTTAAAGGCAGATGTAGTGCTATGTGAAACATTGAGACCATTTTGCTGGGACCGGAGCGTGATTTTATGTTTTTTGTGTATTACTCGTTCCAATTCTTGGCCCACAACCAACCCCACTATCTCGCAGGAGGACCATCGTGATGCTGCTGTTTAACAGACCCAAGCACCACCAGGACTTTCGGCTTTTGTATTTAGAGTGCCGAGTGCACTAATAAGACGATGACTCAGCCGCTCCAAACAAGGAGAACATACGCTGTTTTAGCCGCCCCTAACATGGAGAACAGACGCTTAAATGGGTGAACGCTTGGACTTAAACCTTATTTTTAAAAAGCGTGATGGCTCGCTTTCGGATATTTGTGGGTTTTTGGAAGAACCTCAACAGAGTCCAACAACTGTTCAGTCCCCGCCGCTCATCCGGGGCCACTTATTCGTGTATTCAGTGTGCAGTGTTAAGAGAAATGTACGAGCATTCAGCTTGGGAGAGGAAATTCAATAAATAAATTATGCCGAAACATAGCTAATATATAGCTATTTAATTCCTCTTAACATCATTATGACCTAACCTTGGTCTGTTGATGTCTACTTCAAATAAACAAATAAACAAATAAACAAATTTCTGAAAATTTGAGAAGTATCCGATTTAAAATTAATTTTTGGTGGTAAATTTTTGTGTGTCTTATTTTTTCTGAGTCCAGTCTTTACTAAATATAATTGTACTCCTTTAGACCGGTATGTTCTCATGAAAATACAAGGACCTCTTAGTGCTTTATCTTCGCGTTATTTTATCATTGCCTTTGTTTAGGTCCCATTGTTCGATTCCGGGCAATGAGAGAGCGGACTCACTTGCAAAGGTGGGCGCTATGATAGGCGATATTTGTTATGGACAAATCGCCATAAATGATTTTCAGTCACTAATTAGCTGGCAGCATAAATGAAGCAAAGGAGACTTGGCGCGAGTCAGATCTCAGCTTTACGATTACTTTCGGGCTTGTGGAAGACAACCCAATATACCAAGGGAGATATTTTGGCTCTACGTGATCTGTAGTTTATAAAACTCTTATGTGTGTTTTTTTCTTGATGATGTTCGAATAAAAAAAAATACAGTTGAAAATCAGTCAACACAACACTGAAGAAGTTTGCACATTGTAGACGAAATACGCGTGTCTGTCAAGATAAGCAAAGGTAGTTGGAATTATATGGAAAATACTAATTTTTCTTCTTTCTAGTTACAGGTATTCCACTAAACAGCTCAAACCATCTAGGATTCAGAAAGAAGAGATAACATCTTAATCAACTGATTCCAATGTAGATATAACTCTATTATTGTGAAATAAACTATCGGTTTAGTTGAGTTATGTGTAAATTGTTTTTTTTTTGCTGCTATTATTTTGGTGTCCAAAACTTAACGTGGACAGGCTTTAATTGAGTAGCGATTGTCCTCTTCTTTTCATTTTGTTTTCTAGTCTCTTCAGGTCAAGGCAACAAGCGGAACGATGCGGAAAAAATTGATAATTTTTTACAAAGATTTGCGGAATCTCGCCAACGGGGTGGATGAGAAAGCATAGCGACCTGTATTACGCGTATGGATCTAAAATCGTTTTCAAAAGTCAAACGGCAGTCTTTGGCGTAGGAGGAGTTACTAAATGCGGGGGAAACGAGGGTCCATCAGAGCACCCAAGTGAAACGATTGGGATAGAGAGCTTCGGACTACTGTCTCCTATTTACCCAAGCAGGACACAACAACATATGAATACCTAATTTTGATTTTGATACCTGGGCTTGGTATTAAACAGCTCAGATTAAGAGGTAAAATACCTAAGCAAAATACCTAAGAATTGGAAGCAAAATATTTACAAAACTTGTTGGGAATACCATAGAGGTACTATCTTGGTATTGTCTTACCTCAATTTGGCATTACCAATTGAGGTAAGACAATTCCAAAATAGTACCTCTCGGTATTCCCAGGTATCCAAAATAACAAGTTTTGTTATTCGAGAGATATTTTGCTTGCAATTCTTAGGTATTTTGCTTAGGTATCTTACCTCTTAAGCTAAGCTCTTTAATACCAAGGCCAGTTATCAAGATCATAATTAGGTATTTATATGTTGTTGTCTCCTGCTCGGGTAATGTTTAACTTAAAGTATTGTCCCAGGACGGTATAACACACCGAATGCACTACCGTACTGCACTCAAAAAAATCGACACGTTAGTTTTACGTGAAATTTCACGTAAGTTCCACATGAACATGTAACCAAAATTTCTTCAGTAAAATCAGGTAAATATTACGTGCCAGTGAATTTAACGTGAAAAATCACGTAACATTTACGTGGTTTTCACGTAGAATGTGAATTTACGTGGAAATCACGTAGCTCTTACGTGAATTCCACGTGTTAATTACTGGTTTTGGCAGTGGACGAAAATAACGTGCGTTTCAGGTGGATCTAACGTGTCGATTATTTTGAGTGTGGGGTTTGTTCTCCAGATCTCAAAGGGTTCTACCCGAGCAGGACCGGATAACTTGATAACTGGCTTTGGTATTTAGGAGCTCAGATTAAGAGGTAAATACCTGACGATAATACCTAAAAATTGTTCCCACAATTTTATGCGAATACCAAATTGAGGTAAGACAATACCAAAATAGTACCACTAAGGTATTTCCAGGTATCCAAAATAACAAGTTTTGGTATTTGAGAGATATTTTGCATGCAATTCTTAGGTATTTTGCTTAGGTATTTTACCTCTTAATCTGAGCTCCTTAATACCAAGGCCAGTTATCAAGATCAAAATTAGGTATTCATATGTTGTTGTCTCCTGCTCGGGTAGTAACCCTTTGCTGAAGAACCTAAATCTTTTGTTGGAAATTGCCGTACAGTGGCATAACAATTCCCGAGCAAGAGACAACAACTTCGACAAGACAACTTTGGAGTGATTGAACACATTCCCAAACACGCTTGGAAGTGGATGTTGCTGACTTTAAAGCTCTTAGAGCTGCTTGACTGTCCAACGTAATGCATATTTTTGGATATTTATAGTTTCTGCGAAAGCTTATCATTCCATATATAATATTCCAGAATTGCTTGAATTTTAGCTTGGAATACAGTTGGCCCATTGAAATTGATACGTCTATCCCTGGGCCAGTTACTTGATTGTTTTGATTGTGATTGTTCATTCTCGAACTGTCTTGTTAATCGATTCTTAACCACCTTTTTCGCCACAAATCACGTTTGGGATCAATGAATTGATATGAACAGTGCCTTTGTTGGTGTACTCCTCAAAGCACCAGTAATCTGCTCTAAATGATAGTTCCAGTTTAGTTTACTGTCAAGAAATACTCCAAGGTATTTGACTATATTTGAAAGTTCCAAATACGTACCTTTCAATCTTATGCTTTCAAATAAATATTTTCTCCTCCGTGTAAATGGCACAATTGTAGTTTTAGAAGGATTGATGTTCAAGCCTTCCCTATCACACCACGATGAGACATAATTAAAAGCACTTTGCAGTCTGTTAGCGATGGTACATTTATTTTTGCCGCGTACTATTATTACTAACTCATCTGCGAAGCCAATAACTTCAAATTCTACACACACAAACAATGGTGCGGTTGATATCAACATGAGGTCTGACAAATAAACCACAAATGTTGGAGGCTGTACCATAAACGTAGTAAATTTGACTGAAATTTCATAACTAGAAATGAGAAGAAGAATTAGTATTTTCCAATTAATTCCAACTACCTTTGCTTATTTTGACAGATACGCGTATTTCGTCTACAATGTGCAGACTTCTTCAGTGTCTCGTACTAATAACTCGACTAAAATTTCATGGTAGTTTTGTCAATACTGGTCGGGTAAAATGGTAGTATTTACAGCATTTTTTTTTCAGTGTAAAGTTTTCAAAGTATTGAGGAGATTATCAACTCATAAAGACCACAATAGAGCTCACAATACGCCTCCTCATGGAAACTTTTCTACAGGTTTAACACTGATGGATAAGCTTCCGAGATTTGCAGATATTGTCTGGATCTCGTTGATCCAATCGACAATGTTTTTTCAAGTTTTGCAACAACCGCGTGCAATGCCGTTACCGATGATTTGCGTTCCTGATAAGCAAAATTATTCTAACTCCGAGGAGTTTTAACTAAATATGACGACATAAAGTGTCCATTAATTATTTTTTCCATTGTTTTAAGCAGAATTGAGAATAAGTTTATGGACCTATAAGATTCAGGTAACTTCTATCTTTAGTAGTTGAGAATAAAAGTTACTTGAACTCGCCTCGCTTCTGGGAGTTAGCTTAACGTCAAACTTGCCAGAAATAGATTTGTTGAATGAGTTATAAAGCCTTTCCCTACTACTACAGGAAAAAATCCATCCCTACCAGGAGATTCGAACTTGATTCTGGAAGAAGATTTTCTTATATGTGTCCGCTGGTTTTGCGTTTGTGTCTCTGCTTACGGGTCTACCCACCGTTCATCGCTCTAGATACAGAGTTCGAAACACAACCAGCAATGCGATCTTGATTAAATCGTTTTTTCACATTATTCCAGTACTATATGTAGCTCCATTGCTACAATAGTTGGTAGTATCTCAATCATCATCACCATCAATGAACTTTGTCGACTGGAACGAAGCCTGAATTGGGAGGAAATCGAAAGCCAGAAGCCGCAGCAACAATTAGAACTCCAATCTCTCGGTCAAGGATATCGCAGGAACGCTACGACCTGCGGACCGTTCGCAGATTGCAGAATTGGACCGAATAGAATGGAGACAACTTCTGAATACAACAGAGGCAACTCCCGTTTTAATCTGATTGGTAAGATAAGTAAGGAATGTATTGTCGCTCTTAATTGATTTAACAACCGTTAAAACGGCCAAAACTCATTTCCAAGTTCCTCTGTCCAATCCATCCCAAAAAAATGTCACCCCTTTTAACTTCGGGTAAACCGCGAGTAAACGGCCCATGTCATACTAATGCTAGCATTAATTCATTGCTCCGTGATGTTTTGCCGGGATTTACCCTCCTACCATTATGGGGGAAAATTCCATGTATTAGCATGCCGCCAGCAACGTGTAGGCAGGGTTGCCACATTATTTTTCGTTCCCATCTTTAATTTTTGCCAAAAAAAATCTTTTTTTCTCTGTATTTAACAGCAAAAATCTTGATAAAAATCTTTACTTAAAATTTTGTGCTGTAAAAGGAAAACAGATCAGTATACGAGGGATTCATGTTCTCGGGGAAAATCGATCATTGCACTTAAGCCCTTCTGACAGGCCAGAATTCACATGATAATGAATCATGAGGTATTTGTTTGATTACTAAAAGTTCCAGATTAGGTGAAAAATCGGAACGGAATTAACAGTCAATCATTTTTATGCCGCGTGAAAATTAACTTGTTGAATTAAGAAGTTAGTTGTGATGTGAATATTAGCTGATCAACTCTCCCTTTCCTCCTTTGGCATCGCGTACTCAGGCGGTTCCAGATTTTGGACTTATTCAGATTTTATTGCGCTCCACTCCTGAAAAAGAATGCGGAATTAGTATAAAGTTCGCAATGAACTTTCTTATCAAGTGAAAAACCAACTTCCCATCTGCTCGTTTGAAATACAGACGTTTTATTAATGAAAAATCCGTCTAAATCCGTCCGGTATATTAGGCAATCATCTTCACAACAATTTGTAAGAAATACAATCAGCGGGACTTCAACTGATTGCAGGATGGCATGTTCAGGAACTCAATTGCTTTTGTCTGGAAGATATGATTCGTTTTGTTGATAAGAGACAATACTTAGTTTGAAAAGTGGAGAAATGGCTTCGTCATCGGCTCATTAAAATGACAACAATCAAACCGTGGTCTCCGTTGGATGAGATCGAGAAAAACAAAACGAACTCCGAAAACCGTTCCATATTCCATTTGACATCTGACTCCACCGATAGCCATCTGGGGACAGATGGATGCAGAACCGTGTCATCTGGAAATTCTTGGATCATTTGAGGCTGCAGGACAAGTAACTGCAGATATATCGCATCAGTTGTTCCAGGTACAATGGCAGATCTTTGCATGCATAACTTGCACAAAGAGCCAAAAAGTCACAAGTAAATTTGACAATTATCAAATGAACACAGTCACGTTTCAACAGCTTCTTGACGGATCGGTCAGATCCCATAATAACGAAAGATCCATCTGATCCAAAGCAAACAAACTTTTTGTTTGATATCGATCTGAAACTGTCTATTTATGTATAAATTTGCGCACTGCAAGATTATATTAGCAAAAAATCACGTTTATATAACTATGCTTCGATTAGTATAAATAACAAACAAAAACCATATTCTTACTTCCCAAAATTCATAAATGCATAAAATACATCTAAATTAGAAGAACACTTTTTTTTAGAAATCACTGAAAGAAATTCTGCCGAAATTTGTGGAGAAATCTCTTAAAAACTCTAATCCAACGGAATACCTGAAAAAATATTGAAGTAATATCTGGAGAACTATATGTAGGACTACTCGCAGACATCCTAGACAACATGTGAAAAATAATTCTACAAAAATCCCATTGCGGAATTTTTAAAGTTGGAAATTAAATAAATGAAATTGGGGAATTCACGCACATAATTATTCTATGATTTCTCCAACAAATCAGGATTTTCAGCAAGAATTACTTTAAGAATAACCGTGCAGTTTTTGTGTAGTTCTTTCCAGAAGTTCTCGAGGATTCTTTTTAAAATAACAAAACTTTACAAGATCAGGGATTCCTCCAAACACTTCATCACAAGAAAGTTTTGAAAAACTCCTTTAAAAAGTATTTTAAAAATTTTTTATGGGAAATCATTCAGGGCACACAGGAACTGACTTTCAGACTGTCATCTGTCACTGTAGTGTTAGTGCTAATTATTTTATTTTGCATTGTGGGTCTAAAACAGCACACTGAATGTAGTATTGATAAGAAATTGGATCCTAAACTGTACTCATATTTTGAATTTGAAGTTTTCGAGTAAACAAGCAATTGCCAAAAATCTTAAAAACCTTGGTATTTCTCAAAAATCTGTAATCTTGACATACAGAAATCTGTATGAAAAACATGAAAAAAATCTGTTTCAATCCAGATAAATCTATGCATGTGGCAACCCTGCGTGTAGGTGGTGGCCAAGAACTGGAACCCTCCCAGAACGCTCCACACGCATCGAAGAATATTGGGTTACCGTCAAACAAATGTACAAATTAAGACATCAGGAGTTAAACTGGGCTTGGCAGTTGCGATACGGTCAATCTGAAACTTTACCGCATATTTTTCATGTATATTGTTAAGGTAGGAAACTTCTAACCAGAGTTAATGAAAGACGTTTGAATCGTTTACAAGTAAATTTAAAATTCAGCAATCCTTGATCAATCTGAAATCTGAACGAGTTTAATTCAAGTCTTTGTTTTGTTGGAGAGGTTTTCTATATTTCCCTATCGACCTGCCGACTTTCAAAATGAAGCTTAATGAGCTTGAATTTCCAGTTTTATACAGGATTGCATTGCAATAGTTTCTTCAAATAATGTAATAAATTCACCGAACTTGTGGGAAGCTATATTAACTTCTAAAGTTTTATGTGTAACTCCCTAAAGCGTATATAACCAGTCAGACCTTTTATTAAATTCTAAAATTCCTTTTTGGGATTCCTGCATCTCCAATATGTTTCAATAAGTCAACAGTTAATCCAAGCAATCCGTATTTTTGCAAGTTCTGATTTTTTTTCAGGGTCTGAGATAACCTATGATGAATTATAACCCAAGTTACAATGTTGTTTCTAAAAGGGTTCTGTAGACCATGATTCAGATATGTTAGTCACATGGAGACTCTTATCTACTTTTCAAAATATCTCAGGACATCAGGGAAACTCCTTCCAACAGACAGAAGTGTCCTGGTCACCCAAAAAGTTCACCAATTTTAAGTGGAATGTTTATCAAATTTAATCATAAATTCTGTATTTACTTCTATCTATATAAAGGTATCTTTCAGCCAGAAGTTTGGACCACCACCGAAGCTAGGCACCTCCGCTCTCATCAAAACATGAGCCGATACCAATGGCTTTACTCTCCTTCCGAAGATAGATTCTTTTACCTCAAAAAATTCCACTGACCTCAGCTGGCAGTTAACCCAGATCCACAGGAGAGCCAAATAACAGTCACGCTTACTCTTACACCAATACCATTGGCACTGAAATTCTTCACAATGGTATGAAACGTAATTCAATTTCAATTCTAAAAAAATTATTCAAATTACTCTTTTACATTGGTTTAAAAGAAATCGGAAATTATCATGAATGAAAAGATAGTTTGAGTCTTAACCACAAGTTGAAAATTATATAAAGGTTAATATTATATAATATAAAAATCGATTCGATGAGAGCTATGGATCAGAAAATTATGTAAAACACGCTATGAATTCGACTTCTTCTGCAATCTAATTTTAGAAAACATCAATTTTACACAAGACATAATTGATGTTTGATTTACTTCAAGAAACGTGAACAAAGATTTCATGTAAAATTGAGTGCTCCGAAGCAGACACAAACGCGGTCTACAAAAGGTATGTTTAATTGAATTGATTTTCCCGACTCTTTTGACTGTGACTCTAATGTTCGTCCTAGAGGCCACTCGCATGTGTCGAATTCGGGGCAACAAAGTTTACATGACTCTTTCGTAGTGTCTAATATCAACACTAGATTCGCTCCGATCCCCGTACTTCCCAGAATCAAGTGTGGAGGTCCGTGATAAGTCATAACAATTGCAATTTGCATTCATTGTCCACCCGTTTGCCGTTCATCGTGCAGTTTCAAGACCTGTTTGTTCATGCCAATCACGTTGTACAAACATGACCCATTCAACGACTCAACGCCGCAATTGAAATTTTAGAACCACCAACTCCCTTTCAAAGTGTCTTCCCACACAAATTCATCGGCAAATATTTAAACATTTCAAGTTCTACTCGATTTTCAATCCATTCTCCGGTCACCCGTCCGAACCGCGACCCATGTATGCCCCAACAACAAAGAGAAACCGCAACCAATCTTGACTTCCGCGTACTCACCTTAATATAGCATAAAGTTCAACCGAAAGTTCTCCTCTACTAGCTGCTACTCCGCAAACAACAAAGTTCAGTCTGCCGAAAATAACACACTTCGTCCGCACTGCTGGCCACTGAAAACACCTTCTACATGTATGTGCCTATTCTGTTTCTTGCGTTGTTGTTGCCACTATAATGAAGCGCCTTCACTTTTGGACGTCTCCGTCGCTTCCCTTGCTTCGACGACGAAGTCAATTTCAAAATTCCTTCGCTCCACCAAGCCGAGCCGAATTTTCAATGTTGCGTATGGAAGTTTCGTCTGAATGGGTACAACACGTCCAAACAAAAACAACAACAACGACGACGACGATGACGATGACCGCACTATTGTAATGATTAATCGCGAAAATATTTTCAATTTTGGTCACACACTGTTTTGCATTTCAACTACAACTCGGTTCGTCAAATTTTACGTAAGTTTTACACCACATCCGTCAGTCATTAACATCGCAGAACTTCCACAGCGCAATGCTCCTTCGTTTGTTTGCCCTCAACTGACACCCAGCTGATACCGATCTCAGGTTCGTCACTTATCAAAATAATCACCAAAAATGTCCTGAAAGGTCGTCGACGAAAATCACTGCAGCACTAGGTCAGCAAGTTTCACTTCCTCATCCAAGTAGTCGATGCTCTTAAGCTTTGACAGTCCGCTACCACAAGGTTCGCTTGGCTCGTGTCGATCATCTAGTAAAGGGATTTCCCTGTCCGACCAGCAAAACAGACTCAAACCCTTCGGTTTGTGTGTCACAATTGCACAATTTCCCTCGCCCAAAAATCAGGCTCCACAACACTTCATCAAAACACCTACTCGCGCTAACACACACACGCGCACACTGTTTAGAGGTTCAACCTTTTTCACTGCTCTGCCGCGCACGCAAACATACAGGTATCACAGCTCCAGTTTAAGCAGATCTACCTGGTTAATATCTGTTTATTCACCGCGATCCGAGTCTCCGCTTAGGCTCACACACCTGGAGACACTTGTCAACACGCGAGTCCCGCTAGAGTGGTATGAGTTCAAGTTCCACCACAGACAACTACAGCACACTGAACGCGATGCACTCGCAATGTATCTTTTCGTTTTCTTCACCTCACGCCGTGTGTCCTCCCAGCGCTAAATGTTTTCCACACTGCAGTCGCCACGGCAACGGTAACTTCGCGAAATAATAAATACGGTCCACGGAAAGTCCAAACGAGCCTCAGCACAAAACACAACCGTTCGCATGGACAGTTCAAACGGGTTTGCCGTTTGCGGGACTTTGAAAGCGTTTAGAGCACCCCACTGCAGAGCCAGGCCAGCACAACAACAGGGAAGGTCCCCTCTTCTCCGCTGATCTGAACGAATGAATGAGTCTCTCTCTCTCTCTGAATTCAGCGGATTGATTGCCGCCTATGATGCATTGCATGAATCGGAGAGAATCCACCAAACCAATCAACAGAGAGAGAGGGAGACTTTTGTTATCACGATGCCTCTCTTGGAATGCGAACTGCTGCAAGAGAATCTCCACGTGAGGGAGATTAATTCATTCTCATTCTCTTTCGCGTGCTTCGCACGTTCTCCGATTTTCCGAAAGTCACGCGCGTGAATTCAGCAACATGTGCTGCACTGCGCACACTGCATCGGAAATGTATGAAAATGGAGTTCATTATGATAAACAATATTCCTTTTATTATGATTTCCGAAACCATCACGGAGAGAAAGTGGGCATTTAGCTAATCGCTATCATTTTGAACATTTTATTCCACTGCTCTTTCAGCGAAGAAAATCAGATCAACCGATGAAAAGTAAATTTGCTAAATTTTATCGATCGAGTGATACGTTATGAGGGATGTTACGTGGGTGTGTGTGGATATGTAAGTAATGACTCGGGATTCAATTATTATTACAGCGATGTTCCGATTTTGCATGAGCCCCATGATGCATTTGGCGCTAAAAAGGCCAGGGCATTAAATTACGACCATTAGCACTGCAAATAATACTGTACACAGGTAATAATTATAATTTTCTTTAAACCATGATCCCAAATTCAATTCATTGCTATTCCTTATAGATTATTAGTGGTGTTTGGGTTTCAAGTTGAGAAACCCTTTATGATAATCGGTTCCGGTTATATTTTTAGGTTAAAATTTTTTGATTGGCATGTGATCCTCCCCTGCAACTTTATCTGAATGAGATTTTAGAAAACGCAATACCTGAGTCCTCGAGCGGATTTTGCAAGCTAGATTCAATTCCGTGGGGGGGGTCTGGGAATTTGCCGTAAAGGAACACAATTAGAGGGGTTCAGGTACTGGCGATGGTTGACGTTGGATAGCATAACGATTTCCTA
>JASCZW010008916.1:0-46379 GCA_034211315.2 Aedes japonicus
GACGCCAAATACGCCCGTTCCGGCAGCTACAACATCTTGGCACTATTAGATAATAATCGAGCTCGAAAGAAGCCCGGTTCCAGCCGGCCGACGACCCTGAAGAAGAGCTCCAAAGGATGCTTGAGAGGAAGACCGAGGGAAAAGTGGCTACATCGCTGCGTGCGCTAGGTCGCAAAAGTACCGGGCGAATATGAACATACATGTCAGGAAGCGAAAGTCGCGTCCACTGGATTCGGAGCTGTCGGCATCGGCTGAATAAGATGGTCAACTCGATTTTCCCGGCGAATCGCGACGTGGCAGTGGTGATGCACGATGAGACCCATCTCACCCTGGATGGCAACGCCTGGCAGGGAACTTCGTTTACTTCCCCTACGAAGAAGTGAGCTCCCGGTGAAGCTCATTTCACACACAGTTCCCCAAGAAGGTGCTGCAGTGGCTGACAATCAGCGGGAAGGGATGTCAAAGCCGCTCTTCTTTCGCTCGGACTGGCCGTGAACGGGGAAATTTATAGTACGAAATACCTGCTGCAAGTTGCGTCGTTCAATAAAAAAATACCACACCCGAAGAACAAGCTGTGCTATCGATAAACAGATCATATTACCGGTTATTGAATGCAACATGCCGATCTGGAGAGTTGCAGCAAAACACACCACCTGAAGCTGCAGGTTCAAATCAAGTTCTTGAGATAATCCTGAACAAACTTACGCGAACTAGAACAACTCAGATCCACCATCTGGCCGAGATTAACACACTGGTAGATCGTTTCAATGAGTTTATCAATGGGTACAAGAACACGTTGCCAACTGCTCAGACCACCAGGTCATTAGGGACCTGGTATCCCTCCTCTGGTTTTTCAAGTTGTAGTCATTGTAGTTAGTGTAGGCAGGTTGTTAAATTTAATAAATTTGAACCAACCAATCCAACCAAACAGAATATTAAATTCACGAATACACTACAAAAAACGTGAAAAACAAATAAAGTGTAGAGCCCTATAGGCTAAAGAATCAAAATACGAAAGAAATGTTAGAGATTGATTGAATTAAAGAGAAATTTTACCCTCTGACATTAAGTTCAGGCCCAGAAAAAGCAGTCTGAACATGATCATCTGTGATCTAGAAAATCAGAACGTCAAAGTTATCGAACGAAGCATCATATTTGCAGTATAGATTTATAATAGAGTAGCAAACCCAAAGTCTTCAGCAAAATGCTCCGTTTATGATGAGGCTGATTAGAAGAATTGCCACAAATACTTTGAGGATGGCAAACCATTTGTTGTCAAACAAAGGACCTATCCCTGCAGAACACTTCTCGTCGACGAACTATGTGCCGGTCGTCCCTTGTCTGTGTATAATCTTTACACTCCCAAATTTCATGAAAATTAAAATCTCTTCCACCCTAACGAAGCGGCTTGATCTTAAGTTGCGTCCTTCGAAAATTTACATGAACACTTATTTTAACCTAGGACTAGGTTTCTCCCGTCTTTACCGCGTTTTGAAGAAAAAAATTTAAAATGAGAGCGTAACTTAAAAGTGACGGGTTTTGAACGTAATAACTCTCGTTTGACTGGACAAAAAAACTTCAAGCATACACCATTTGATAAAAAACTTTACATTATTTTGACGTAGGACTACGTCTTTGTTTTCAAAACTGTGATACAATAAAAAACCTATTGCAGCCGTCACGAAAAGTGGTCAGGTTTTGAGAGTTAATATCTCAGTCGCTTCTCCAAACATTTTTCGCCTCAATCAATTGGAAATATTTCTGCGCGTAAATTCCAATACTGAAAACTATTGGTTTGACTTTAAACTATTGAAAACAACGCAAAAGATAAGGTGATGTCCTATAATTTCATTGTGCAGTGTAAATTCGTAAATGACAAATATTTTTCAATCACAGACTTCAAATGTATGTAAGGGAGCAGCAGATAATTCATTTCACTTATCATGCTAACAACTGTTGCAAATATGGTGCTTGTATTGCTGGCTGATGAATTGTCGCAGAATATTAGTAAAAATGGGAATCGCTCATACGTCAGGTCCGAAGAAGATCGATCAAACATGGACCATTTCAGGACGATCAATTTGATTTTCCCCGCTGAAGAGTTTGTTTTGATTGGAATTTACTTCTCCAACATACCGTTTCTAGTGCAAATCGCCAATTGAAAACCACCGCTGGTTAAAAAGTTTCAGCTTTCCCTTCGCCACATACCTTAAATCCTAAACCTTAAACAATTATAAACACGGCTCGGAAATTTAAACGGTCTCTATATTGTTATTGGCATAAGCTTATGCCAACAGAAGTATGCAAAATATAAATTTTTACAAATAGCGACCGTCAAATGCGAAATATTAAAACAAACGATTAGTAATATTCATTACACATCGCTACGTAGTCCTAACGTCATCTTTGCATACAACTTAATTGGGCGTCCCTTTGTAGTTTTTTACAATAAAATTTTAATTTTCTATTGCTATTAGTATAAGTAGTAACGGACAAATTCAGGTAACGCAAAAGTTAGATTAAACGACGTAGCTGGTGCTCTTGAATAATGATTTTTTAGGCTTTTCAAGCAACGTAATTGATGATAAAAAGAGCAGAAAATCATGGATAATGACGGTGCTAACCATTTCCATACAGTTCTAAAAATAGACAGAAAGTTATTATCAGTTTCAGTTTTAGAAACTATGATATTGAATCTCATTTTAGCTTTCCTTGGATTCCTCTATTCTAAATTGTTATTTTTTACAAAAAAATATATTTCTATAATACATTAGAACATTTGCTTCTTTTTAAGTGCAGAATTTTGAATACTAATGGTGGGTGTTGGCTAAATTTGGATTTTCCAGATGTAATCCTAAATAGGTTATGGAATATTTTTCATACATTCAGTTACCTTACGTCCGTGCTCCATCACAATATTTTCTATTGTGATCTGTTCAGCTCAATGGGTAAATTGAACTGGAAGGTGAGGTTTGAAAGAAGGGAATCTTATAGAGAAACCATTCCCTACTTGACCAGCATTCGGGCACGGCCGGCGTCGGTAGTGCTTTATAATGGGTCACCAGTTTTTACACATTGAAGATGAATGTTAGTCTCTAACATCGTCTGTGGTTCTTTGTGTTAATACAGCTGATCTTGCAATAACCGAGTAGCATTTATAGGCGGTCAATCATGCTCATGCTCTTGCATGAATACTAATCCGAAAGGATAAATTTTTAAATTGTACTTCTTTTTCGAAGCATTTTTGTAAAATAAAACTACAAAAATACCATATTTTCAGTAGATTCTACCATTTCGAGGTTTAAATTGAGCACAAACACCAACAATTTTCTGACTATAAATACGTTTGATTTTACCATGCCTGCGATTCGATCAACCATCATGGTGCGGTTGATATCAATATGAGGTCTGTCAAATATACCACAAACGTGGAAGGTTTTACCATAAACGTAGTAAATTTGACTGATATATCATGGTAGTTTTAAAGATAGGCGAAGTCGGGTAAAACGGTAGTTTTCACTACAAGAGTTTTTTCTGTGTAGATAATTAGACAGAGATTTTTCATTGGGCTGAACTGAAAAAAAAGCAATATTCCTTTTCCGCAAATTTGAACCTGATCTCATCAATGCAGCACGATCGTTTTGAAGAGCAAGAGTCTACCTATCAGATAGAATTGGTGGCTTCTATGAGTACACTTTTGTATCACGAGATATTTACCGAAAGAATCATTGTTTTCGTTTGTCCGGTGAGTCAAAATGTTAAATATTTGAAGAATTGCATGTTTTTAATTGAATGCATTGGACATGGTCAGTTTAAAGGTCTGAAAAGGACTGAAGACTGAAGAGATGTTAGAAAGACGACTACCGGCTAAACCTAAGGGCGAAGGGTCACGGTTTCAGCCCCTATGGGACAAGTGTGCAGTATTTAGAAAATTTCATATGCAGGGCCGGCTTAAAGAAAAATTATAAAAACATCGTAAGTAAACCAACCAAATGTGTATAGACTTGTATAAATTAGATGAAACTGTTACTTCTATACACCAACGCGGTCCTACGTGAACCTCGCGGTATAGTCCGTGGTATTATTCACATCTAATTATTTTTAATTAAGTTTTTAGAATAAGGCTATTTGTCAAAAAATATAGAGTGCTATCAATTTCAATAAGAATCCATAATAAGAAATGTTCGAATAAACATTTCATAATTTCAATCAACAACAATGAAACAAAAGAAAACAAGATATTAAAGAACTATTTTGGGATCTTTTTTGTAATGTGACCACAGGATTTTTCTAATCGTAGGCCTAAAATCAAGCAATTTTTTATAAGAAGGGCATTACAAGAAGAGGTATGTAGCGATATAAATGGAAGCGCGATCCTTAATCAAAAAAGTAACAATTGAAAGCACTTGCAAATTTGGCCGCAAACATTCCGTAATCATGTCTAAACGGAATCAGACAAGTATATTTAATTACGTAAAACGCAGCCCGACCTACACTACATGTTCCTTGAAATTGGAAATTGAGGCAGGTAACTGGTTACAACAGCCAGAACCCACTTTGAACGTTCATTGTTATGTGTCTATATAGTAAGGTAGGCGAAAACAACAAGTCGCAATATTAAATGCACACGAGGCTGCCATTAACATTGCCTGTGCAGTTTGGAACCCACGTAAGCCCAATTGAATGGTGGGAAAATTTGAAACAGTTTTCGCGCATCAACCGCCTCCGGCTTGATTTGCAGCCCAGACTACTGTTGCAATGTATTGGTGCGTGTTTATAATTGAATGCTTTCAAGCTTTTGTACTGGAGGCCCCTATTGTTCAGCTATTTTAGTCTGTCAAGGGTTAAAAATTCACCCTTAAGGGTTAACCTTAATAATTAAGGTTAACACGAGTTGAAAAAGTATACAGCTCGAGTCTTATCCAGATTGGAAAACATATAAGTGACCTTCAAGTTTATTTGATTACCATGTAAGGATGGGTAAACAACAACATAACCATTGGTTTGGCAGATTTTTAGGCATAGAAATTTAGTTATTTTAGTTTTAAGTTATTTGATTACTAAACCATTATGTGGCCAACAGGGAACAACTTTTCGGAATTCAAAACATTATACATATATCATTTAGATTTCATAGCATGATTTCTGACATCTCATATCTCGTTAATATTAATCATCTCGAGGGAAATTTTGAGGGCAAAACAAAGGGGAGTTGGGGGAAGTCGAGGTGGGACTTCTCCTTTTCATTATAACGTTAATTTTGGTGTGAACGGCCTTTATGCGTTTTTGGTTTGCGCCGCCTTCAAAACAATTGCAATTTGCATCAAAATTAGTAACTATAAATTAGAAGAAAAATTAGTAATCTCCATTTAATTCCAACTACCTTTGCTTATCTTCGACAGATACGCGTATTTCGTCTACAATGTGCAGACTTCTTCAGTGTCTCGTACTAATAACTCGACAGTCGAGTTATTAGTACGAGACACTGAAGAAGTCTGCATATTGTAGACGAAATACGCGTATCTGTCGAAGATAAGCAAAGGTAGTTGGAATTAAATGGAGATTACTAATTTTTCTTCTAATTTATAGTTACAAGTATTCCACTAAACAGCTCAAACCCTCTAGGATTCATCAAAATTAGTATTCCACTTGCTGTCATGTTGATGCTAGACTTCACTTGAGTAATAACATGTTTTTTCTGAGACAAATCTAACCAATAGACTTTGTACCAAATTAGCTAGACAGCGCTATATATCTATTTAAGTTGCCTTTCGGATTTCCAATTTTCCCGACGTTTGTCAAGAACAGTATTATTGTCGTTGCCACGCAGTAAAAAAAAAACAAATTCAATGTGGTCATTGAGTGCTTTAAATAAGTAACGATAGAATATCCAAAAGACGTCTTAGAGGAGGGATTACCAAACCTTTGGCGGTGGGTTTGATTTTAAGTTATATTGAAGAAATTTAACCGTTTGGTAATATTCTGGACTTTCTTAGGCATAAAGTATCGTTGTGCTTTGCCACATAATATAAAATTTTATTTATTGATAATGGCATCGAAAGGCTCTCAATTACAAACTGTGGAAATGCTTCTAGGGATCGTACCGAAAATAAACTGGCAACGGTTATGATGTGCTCACACAAATACGCGTGAGACTATCGGTCTCAATGAGGACTATACAGATGGAGCAGAAGTGATTAAATTGTATTAGTGTAATGCAAAATACTGTCATGTGTTCATGAGGTGATGCACAGCCTGCATTTTGAAAACATGCGTGACGTAGATCTCCAAAAACAACAATTCACAACAGCAGCAAATCACAAGATGTTTAGTTTCGGTAATTGGTATAGCTTTTAAAAGGTTTTGGCGAAAAAAGCCCTCTCATGCACTAAAAGGATGCGGACAAAAATTTAACTTGCTTTGTTATCATTATCATCTTGTTTAATGAGTTCTACGTCACTACCCGAAATTATGGATTGTTTACACATTTTTCGTTACTAATACCGACAAACACCTTGCTCTTCTCCGTCTGTAAACAGCTCATTAAATCGCTCTGAGCCTACCAACATTCCACGCGTTCATCCGTCAACAACCTGTTCAGCTACTGAACTTTCGGTAAACAGAGAACGTTTTCGAGATGCTGCGAACACGTGGCTTCGTAAGAAGGATATTTTGATGAACAAAGTAGTGAAACGTGTTGGAACAACAACAATTTCGACTAAAACTACTCGTGGAGAGGAAGAAAACCAGGTCCTGCTGAACCAAAATTGGATCGAAAGGTACATAGACATAAAAAACATTGAATTTTATGCGTTATCTAATACACATAAAGGAAAAGCTAGATTTGACAGAAAGTAATTGGATATTTCATGTAAATTTAAGCTATGACTTGCCTGTTATATGACAGATTGCAAATGTGGTTGTATAGCACATGAAAGATTGCAAACAATTTCGTTGTTTACGCCTCCTTTCGTTTGGAATTGAACGAGGGCAAATTTTACGCGCTTGTCAAAATTAATTATTCTCTTCTATATATGTAGTCAACCTCATCCTTCAGAACAGATCGATGTCGGTTCATTATTTGGCAAAAAAGCGCTGGTTCCTCTGTCGTAATGGTGCAAAGAATCAAGAAGCATCTGTTGAATTATATGAAGCAGAAAATAGCAAAAGAAGGTGCTGAGCAAAAATCCAGGCCGGAATCCAAAGCCCGAAAATTAAACAGCCGACTTTTGAAACGACCGTTTGCCGGTTTCGATGACAAAATATGTGTGAAAGAGGACGCCGGAACGCTTCAAGGACCGAAATTTTAGAAATCGGTGATCGGTGAAGATCTGAGCATCTCCGAAAAGTTATTCGAGGTGGAAAAGTTTTACCAGAAGGTTCCCGTATAGCAAGAAATTTGTTCCTCCGGCTCCAAGTCATCGATTTTCTACACTAAAGGTACACAGATAAAAAGAAACATTGAATTTTCTGGGAATGGGATATTTCATGTAAATTTAAGTCAGATAACGCTTTAATCTAGCCTGTTGTATGAAATACGGCACACATTGTTGTATTGCGCATGAAAGATTGCAACAATTTCGTTGTTTACGCCTCCTTTCGTTTGGAATTGAACGAGGGCAAATTTTACGCGCTTGTTAAAAGTGGTTATTTTTTCTGTGTACGATCAAAAGTTTGTCGTACTGAGTGTTTGCAGAAAAGAATGATTACGTTATACAAGCAGTATAAGGTCGCTCCTATGTTTTGACCTGATTTGGTGTCAGCACATTACGCCAAATCCACAATACAATGCATGCAAAAAATGGAGTTGATTTCTTTTAGAAAGACACCAATCCCACCAATTGTCAGCATCGTCCATTTGAATTCTACTGGGCTATTGTCAAGCGCAACCTTAAGAAGAGTGGAAAATAGTGCAAGACCATGGAAGAGTTAAACAATATTGGGTCTGAGGATTCCAGAAAATGCGACCAAACTACTGTTCAAAACCTCATAAAAATACTAAAATTATACTTTTCTTTATTTTTGTTTCTTATTTTTATATCATGCTATTGCAGTGTATGAACTTCTTTATAATCAGCTGCAGCAATTTACGATATTGTCGATAAGAATAAAAAAAAACAATACGACCTGGGAGTCGTATTCTTATAGTGTAACTAACAACAGTCTTAAATTCCTTGCCGTAAGAATTGTCACAAGAAACTGTTAAGAATTGTTTGAAGACTTAACGTTTGCATTTAACAAATTGACAAAAATTGCCGATTTTTCATGGGTTTACCTTCACCCAAACTAACAAAACTACCTATGCAGCATCAATCATAGTAACCCATGAGTCAGCAGACAAAGTTTGACAGCTCTTTCAGTCGAACTCTAACCGTGATAGCAAAAACAGTGAAACAACTCCGTTCAGAAGTGTGCGCATTCAAAGAACGGCACCCCACCGCATCAAAAGCTGCTACAACATCTTGGCTCTATTAGACAACAATCAGAGCAGAAAGCCCGGTTCTGAATGGCCGACGACCCTGCGTGAAAAGAAGCTCCAAAGGATGCTGAAGAGGAAGATCGAGGGAAAAATGGCTACATCGCAGCGTCCGCTTTGCTGGGAGGTCGGTTCAACCAGCCAAACATTGAAAAAGTACCTGGCAAACATGAACATACATGTCAGGAAGCGGAAATCCACTGGTTTCGGAGCTGCATGCAATGACGCAGCGGCAGCGGCTGAATAACTCGATTTTCCCGGCGAATCCCGGCGGTGGTGATGGATGGCGAGACATCCCTAGTAGCACACTTGTTGCCATTCGGTTAAGATAACATAAATATGACTTGCTAAGTCATAATCAAGTTACCACAACTAATTATGATCGTAGTGTGCTACTTGGGATATCTCACCCTGGATGGCAACGACTAGCAGGTCACTTTGTGTTTTACTTCCCCCACGAAGGAAGTGAGCTTCGAGGTGAAGTTCATTTCACAGACCCCCCAAGAAGGTGCTACGGTGGCTGACAGTAAGGAAGAAGGGGATGTCACAGCCCTTCCTCTTTCGCTCCGGACTGGCCGTGAACGGAGAAATTTATAGTACGAAATGCCTGCTGGAAGTTGCGTCGTTCATCAAGAAATACCATAAGGACAAACACGCGGTGTTCTGGCCGGATCTGGCGTCAGCCCACTACTCGAAGCGATTGTAGAAGGAGATGGAGCGGTTGAATATCGATATGGTACCTCCCAACGTCCTCTAACTGCGTCCCATTGAGAATTTCTGGGTCAACCTGTAGCGTAAGATCAACTCCACTTTTTTCGCAAGTAAGCTTAAATCATTACCTTCCATGGCAAATTTATCGAAAGCAATTATCTGTCTTAGCTTTTATCATTACTCGAAAAAAAAGTCCATATTTTTAATGCAAACGTAAAAATATAGAAGTGGTGACAAGGAAAACGGTGTTTTGAAGGTTAATTGAAGACTATAATATTTGACTATTTGGAGGATAACTTTGGAACATAATTTGTACTGAACTCCGCCGGGTTCTTCATAACGCATCAAATTGTATTTTGTGGCTAACATGCCGTTGGTCCAAAAGAAACTGAAACTCAACATAAATAATTTATTGCTGATTGGTGTAGTAAATTGTGCTAAATGTGATTTTATCATTCTATTAGGAGCAAATTCGCTTGCATGTTATTAAATAGCAAAGGTGTTATTGTCCCTATTGGAATAGGGTTAAGGTTTGCAAGGTTGTTACTCCTCTGTGTGTGGCTTACTGGCTAATTGCTATATTGAGCAACTTATAATCAACCTTCAGAAGTTACCTCTGTAATAGAATGCAATGGAAGTTATTAGTCAACGCCATGCAAACTTGAAAAGGTATGGTAATTCTGCTGGGAGTTCGGCGTTTAGTTCTCACGGCAATGAGTCGTATACTTACTTACCGACGAGGGTTTCTGTAAATACAAGAAGATGGCAGGTGTTGAAAACTCAGTTGCTATTATTTTGCGCGATCAAATGACGAAAGATCACCAGAAAGTGTTGCCAGTTTGTTTTGGATACAATCCTTAGAATACTTAGTCAAGCGCAGGCGAAAGCTCGTTGAAAATAACGTCAGCCAGTTAGAAGATGAAAGTTCGAAAAATCAAGTTAAGAGCCGACAAATACTCACCATATAACACCAAGTTAAACTAAAAGACTTAACTCTTAGCGTCTAATTCAATAAGACATCGGAATAAGTTGCTTTCAATTAACCAGATGAGATAAATTTGTTTTATGTAAGAAACTTTTGTGCCCCAATGCCCACCGGCTGAGTTGTTTCCATTGATTTAACCCCCTTTACCAGACTACTAGCCATCGTTCACTGCTGCACTACGGCTTCTTTGCTCTGGAGCTATTATCATCTCATTAGGAAAGATTTATTCCGAACAAAGTTTTCCTAGTATGTGATTCTCTTGAAGAAGAGGAGTTTTTCTTACCTTCTCGAATGGACCCCAAAGTGGTGGTGTTCACTTCTCGTTAGCAATTTAATAACCAAAATCGAGGGGAAAAGACGAAAATCCTCTGCTAAAATTGAAATTTTGGATAGCTTTTTCCGCATAAATCCGAGTGTTTCATAAACATACCGGATTTCACTAGTGAGTAAAAAACAATCTGAATGCAACTTGTTTCAAATTTCTCAATTCCGTTGAAACATACACACACACATACACACGCACGCGCTCGACATGGTGAATGAATGAATTCATTGCGCTACGATATGGAGCTCTCTTTCATCAATCCGTCAAAGCGGAATGCTCTTCGCCGGAACAGACTGCCTGAAACGAGCACGTTTCTTTATGCGCTTTTTCAATCTGGGGCCTTCTGTTGGCAACTCCACCGGGACGGAGGCTCGGTCTGCCTGAACCGAACGGAGCAGAGCAAGGGTGGGAATGGAGTCAAGGAAAGTATCATTCTGTTGCTGCTGCCTCTGCTTCATGGACTCTGCTAAACTCCGCAGCCGGCACGGCACAATCATTTACTGTGCGAGTTTTGGCGTCCCGTTCCGAACACGACGACTCTCGGCAGATGGATTTCACGGATTCCCGACCTACCCACAATAATGAAAACAGCAACCTGTCGAATTCGGAGGAAATCTCTCCCGCGGTAGCTCTCGGCGGGAGGCAAATCGGAATGAGTAGCTACCAGTTTGGGGTCAACGAAAAAATAATAAAAAGCCGAAAAACATAATCCGCAGCGGGAGGATTATTTTTCCATTAAATTTACCACATTCATTGCTTTGCCGATATACTTTGATGGGAACGTTGATGGTTAATCCCGCTCTGGTAGATGGGTGGTTGATTTAATATTTCCTTTCTTATTTAGAGGCTATCAATCAATAGCGGATCATCTATTAATTTTGGTGATTGACTTTGAATTGCGTTTGTTTGATAATGACGAAATGCAAAAAGTTATGCGATTCAAGGTTGAGATTATGTGCAGGGACATTGGTCCAGACACTATGTTAAGCGAATTCGATGTCGTTTTCGTTCTTCAGCTGTTCGATGTGAACTTAGAAATTATATCAAACGATATTCCATTATGATGTAAATATCAGAGCATGTAAAATTGTATTTTCTCCCAAACGAAGCAACAATTTGCATGAAATAGTTGTAATAGAGAAGAGATTTTGTATGCAACAAAAATTCACACAAGTTTTTCGAGCTGTCAATGGTTTGATCATCTAGAGCATGAAGCTGTAGCTAAAAATTTAGAAAACACAAATCTCATCTCACACTTATCACAAAGTTATAAAATTGCTACTCTCTGTTCATTGTATTGTAAAATCAAAGAAGTAGCAATTTCATAGTTGTATATTATGTGGGAAATGAAATTTCTTCCCGCATTTTTGCCAAATTTTCCCGACGTGGATATTTTCGTGTTTAGTTAATATAAATTGGATCAGAAGATGTGTTTTAAGTTTCAGAGGAAATTGTTCAAACTCTTCATTTAGGCAAAATAACGGATAGCAGCCGCAAATCGGGCTTCTTGATTATTGCGTAACCTGCTTTAATCTCTCATTTTGCAACGAGAACAAAGGTCGCTCTGTATAAGTAATTGATGTTCAACTTTATAGAAGCATAAACATAGAAGAAAAATAGTAAAGCATTCGAGGTTTTCGAGTACAAAATGATGCACGCACGTGGCGGGCATATTGTATAAAGGACTTCGTGATTTCAACGTCGTTGACAGTGACCCAATGGTAGTGGTTAATGGAAATAAGAATTACCACAAGAATCCCACATCCGGTCGAATACAAAAAGGGAGCCCTAACCAATCCACACAAAGTTATTGTGCTGGCGACAACTATCTGATGAGACAACAGAATCCTATTTCCATGCTCCTTTTTGCAACCCATCCTAAAAAAAACATCACCTATTTTAACCTCGGGTAAACCGCGAGTAAACGGCCCAAGTCCTACTAGTACTAGTATTAAGCATTACATTATACAAAAATCAATGAATTATCGGCTCCGTAAAGCTAACGCAATTGAGCCTCCCGCAATTGAGTTCGTAGGCAATTCTCTGAGCTACCAAACTCAGAGTTGACCTTTTTAACAAATGTTGTCAAATTTGGCAGCTCCTTCTTGAATGACCAATCAGTTCTAGCCAAAGTTTGGGCAAACGCTGTTCTTATCACTGGATTCCGGCAAGCAACGTCTTTGAAGACGACGTTTCGAAATTCTACCTCACAATGCCCTTCGCTCACTTTCAAAATCTACTTCTATTCAATTTTCACAGCCTGCCGTGCGCTAACGGAACTATCAATATTTTCTCTTAACAACTTTGTTCTAGCTAAAAAAAAAGTGCTATCTACTCCTACAGTCTCATGGTGATGAGAAATTATTTCCTTCTCAAACAACATCATCAAAGGAGTTTTGTTGAGTAGCTTCTTCAAAAAACTACAATAAAGAGATCTTTGTCGGAGATTTCTGCAAATTCTTTCGCTGTTTTTGATTGCCGATTTGGCGCTGAAATTCTATTTCAATGACCGATTTTGCTTTGACTGTCAAACGTTCGGGCTTAACAACTTTCTTCGTAGCGGCTCTGAAGAGTCCCGTCAAATCCTCGAAAAGAAACGAAGCTATAGGAAATTAGGTCTGGTATTCCCTGAACTCGAACATTGTTTCAGACTTGATGACAAAATTCAGCTTTGGTACCAGCATCCTATCGTCTACCGCAGCATCCACAACAACGAACATTTTTTATCGGAATACCGACAAAATGCTCCGTTTGAAAGTCGGTTGACTTTAAGGTGACTGATAAAATAGTTTTCTAAAATTTATAGTAATACACACAATGGCGATGCTTCAGTATAAGAATCAGCCTAAGAGATCCAGTCAAGTAAAATAAAATCGAAAGTACGTTATGTGCGTAACCTCACCTGTCACAGCCGTTGAGTCAGATCTAAAGGGTGTCCACTGTTAAATTTTATCACTTTCAATAAGCTGTAACATTTCGTCCTTTGGGTTGATTTCAACAAAATTTTGGGTGAAATGACCTCAGCGTGTATTGTTTACACTGCGTGAGTTTTATTGTGAAATTTGTCGTAGTTTTTAAAATGGAGTCGAAGGAACAGCAAGTGTGCCAGAATATTTTGCACAAGTACCTCGACAACCCACTTCTTTCGCACCGAGCCATCGGAAAGATGTTGAAAACTCACCAGTCTACAGTGTCTCGTGTCATAAAACGTTTCCGGGAACGTTTAACTGTCGATCGGAAGAAGGTGAGTGGTAGAAAAAGTGTTTCGTAACTGTTCGAGATGTCGCAAAAAAGCTGCACTTGACCAAAAGTTTCAGGCAGAAAGCCATGAAACGAGCCACGCTCCGTTCATTCAAAGTTCAAAAAGCTCCAAACCGCAATGAAAAACAGAATAGGACAGCTAAAACACGTGCGCGTAAGCTGTACACACAAATGTTGACGAAACCACACTGCTGCTTCATTGATGATGAAACTCACGTAAAAGCGGACTATGAACAAATTCCCGGCAACCAGTATATGACTGCGAAAGACAAGTTCGACGTTCCAGAGTCTCTCAGGAAACAGCAAGTGTCAAAGTTTCCCAAGAAATTTATGATTTGGCAGGGGATTTGTTCGTGTGGTAAACGGAGCAAGCCTTTCGTGACAACTTCAACTGTACATGGTCAAGTATATATGAATGAATGCCTGAAAAAACGACTGCTTCCGTTTCTCAAAACATACACAACGTTCCTACACTTTTTTTGGTCAGACCTAGCCTCTTGTCACTACTCCAAAGATATTCTGGAGTGGTACAAGACGAATGGTGTCAATTTCGTGCCGAGGGATCTTAATCCCCCAAACTCTCCAGAGTTGTGGCCAATTGAAATATATTGGGCTATAATGAAGCACGAACTTCGTAAGCATCCTAAAGTTGTCACTACAGAACAGGAAATGTTGAAGTCATGGTTGAAAGCGTAAAAAAATATCTGTTCAAGCGTTGTACAAAATTTTATGCGTGGTATTTAGAAGAAAGTTTGGGCTTTTGGATTTGGTAAAGTGAAATAAAAATACCTAAACCAAGTAGATTATTCATTGTATTTTATTCCCTTAATATTTCATGACAATCGGTTGACAGCTTTGTTTATAAAAATGAGTTTAAAGTGATGCAATTTAACTGTGGACACCCTTTAAGCGGTACGCCAATCTGTTTGTCTTCGCCCCTCCCTGAAAGAATTTCGTACAACATGCAGGTCACAACTAACGATGTTGAGGACTTCAAAGGCAGGGCTGACGCACAGATCCCCGAATTCCCTCTTAATTCTTTGAACGCCTTCCATAGCACACTGGGCCATCCATAGCACACTGAGCTTTCTTCTTCAGCAATGCTGGATTTGCATAAAAACACAGATTTATTCCGTTAATTAGATCGTTGGACAGAGTAGATGACAAAAACTGTACTCAAATTATCAATATGTAAAAGGCGTGAGCATGGTTCTTGCCATATGGCAAAAATACCCGATGGATTGTGAAATTCCCGACTTTTTCCCGCATATTTTCCGATGATTTTGGATTCCCACATTTTTTCCGCATTTCCCGATTTTCCCAAGTCTGTGGCCACATATGCCTTATAGTTTTAGCTATATCACATGCGATTACCCCACCGTCTGGTGGTGAATTCACCTATGCATATCAAATTGCACCAACCCTCATTTGTACAGAAAAACATTGACATCGTTATCAGTTGATCAGCCATGGCAAAAGTAGTCGAGCAATTGCGCTCGATGGTATGTTTGTACTGCCAGCTCCTTCCCGGAGCGAAGAAGTTGGACACCGTGAGACACTCCGTGTTCGCCGAATTTACAACATAGGTCTCGAGAGTAGTCCCCGTGACTTAGACCAGGGATCGAGTGCTTTGAAGGAAGGTCAACCTGACCCACTACCCAGGTAACCAATAAGCATTAGCATATGCAGTAAATCAACCCTAAATCTGCATTTCAGATGCTACAAGCTTTATATTAGTATTATATCCGCATCTTGAATACTATCTGTTGTAAAGTTGGATTTCACAGTTAAGTTAAATGTCTGTTTAAATAAGCATTTCGAATGCAAAATAGTATTAAAAAAGCATTATTGCATTGCAGTAATGCATCCGTATATTTGGCCAAAGGGGGCATTTATTTTGCATTTAAGGCGACTTAATTGCTAAATGGGAGATATACAGTTAAAACAAGAAAAAAACTCATTTTTGAAAAAAAAATTTCAACAAAATGGTGGCCGTGAGAGTGCGTTGAAAAAGTCGTTGTAAAGGGTGTCCACGATGAAATTGCCACACTATGAAATTGCTCTAACTTTTTAACCGTTGGGTAGAATTTAATGAAAATTTGGGTGGATTTAGTTCATAGTGCATTATTTACATCCTGCTAGTTTTAAAGTCCTGTGATCAAAACTCGCGGAAATGGAGTCGAAAGAACAGCTCGTGCGTGATAAAATCTTGCGCATTCACCACGAGAACAAGGATCTCTCGCATCGTTCCATCGCTAAAACGTTGGGAATCGCGAATTCCACGGTGTCGCGAGTGATTAAGCGGTTCGAGGAACGGTTGACCACCGATCGGAAGCCCAGAAGTGAAGCCGAAATCCGAAATCCGAACGCCTCCGTTCGGGATGTGGCTAAGAAGCTGCACCTAAGCCGAAGTTTTGTCCAGAAGGCCAAAACTAAGGCTGGGCTTCGAACGTTCAAGGTACAAAAGGCCCTTAATCGCGACGAGAAGCAGAACAAGTCCGCCAAAACCCGTGCCAGGAAGTTGTACCTCAACATGCTGACGAAAGTTGAATGCTGCATCATGGACGACGAAACATATGTGAAGGCCGACTTCACACAGATCCCCGGCAACCTGTTTTTCACGGCCAAGGATAAGTTCAGCGTTTCTGAGCATGTCCGCACTCAGAAGATGTCCAAATTTGCGAAGAAATTCCTGGTTTGGCAAGCCATTTGCACGTGCGGGAAGCGGAGTGCACCTTTCGTGACCCAGGACACGATGAACGGACAGGTGTACATAAAAGAGTGCCTCCAGAAGCGGCTACTTCCTCTCCTGAAGGCCCACAACGTCCCAACAATCTTCTGGCCGGATTTGGCCTCATGCCACTACTCCAAGGACTTTTTTGAAAAAATTCAAATTTTTTCCGCCATTTTATAAATTTTTATCCATACTTAATAATAAAATATTACAAAAATGTTTAAATCATATAGAAGATAATACTATAATAAAGAAATTCTATAAGTTTCAGCTTAATAGAGTAATCAGTTCTCGAGTTATCACCGGCATAAACTCTGAAAGTGCTGTTTTGAGTCATACGCGTTGAAAATAGGTCTTCTCGGTCATGCGTCTCTTTAAACCTGCTGCGCGCAAAAAAGGCTTCTTCAAAAAACGATGAAAAAAAACACTCGGAGTTCGAATTTCGAAAAAAAGGTTTTAGGAGCGTATTCTACGGGAAATTTACTAACTTTTTATGCCAAAAAATAAATTGATTTTTTTGGTAATTCTAACTGTTTATCCCCCCTTAATAGACTGGAACTGCTTATCGATTACCTGGGTAGTAACAGCTAGTTTAAAGAAAACATACTTCAAAACACAAGAGGTTACTTCTCTCTGCAATAGTTCAGATTTGACCATTTTTCTAAAACTATTAACAACTTTACTATATATATATATATATATATATATATATATATATATATATATATATATATATATATATATATATATATATATATATATATATATATATATATATATATACATATATATATATATATATATATATATATATATATATATATATATATATATATATATATATATATATATATATATGATTATATATATATATATATATATGATTATATGTATGGTCAATTCATTTTCCTCGATCTACAAGAAAATTAAATGGAATCTGAATAACTTCAACCCATAAAGGCAGGGCTTCAAAGCAAAATCATGCTGAGAGTTGCTGGATTCGATTCTTGGTCTAGTCTCATTTCCTTGGAATCATGACCAATTGAAGAACTCGGACATAACAATTACCGTTTCATAGAATTATTAAATAATAGCAACAACGTTTGCTAAAAAAAATTGATAAAACTAGCCGGATTTACCTTAACCCGCACTGACAAAATTACCCATGCAGCATCAATCATAGTAACCCATGAGTCAGCTGAAAAAAAAATTCACAGCTCTATCAGTGTAACTCTAACCGTGACGGCAAAAACAGTGAAGCAACTCCGTTCAGAAGTGTGCGCGTTCAAAGACCGGCACCCCGCCGCGTCGAAAACGGACATCGTCTGGCACTTTGTGGACGCCGGATACGCCCGTTCCGACATCTAAACTATAAAACAACTATCAGAGCATCGAAAGAAAGCCCGGTTCCGGAGGGCCGACGAACCTGAGCGATAAGAAGCTTAAAAGCATGCTGAAGAGGAAGACCGAGAAAAAAGTGGCTACACCGCTGCGTGCGCTTGACCGGGAGGTCGGTTCAACCGGCAACCGGCTTCAACCGGTCAGGAAGCGGAAGTTGCGTCCACTGGTTCGGAGCTGCAGGCAAAGGCGCAACGGCAGCGGCTGAATAATATGGTCAACTTGATTTTCCCAGCGAATCGCGACCTGGCGGTGGTGATGGACGACGAGACCTATCTCACCCTGGATGGCAACGACTGACAGGGTACTTCGTATTATACTTCTCCACGAAGGAAGTGAGCTCCGAAGTGAAGTTCATTTCACACACCAAGTTCCCCAAGAAGGTGCTGCTTTGGCTGACAATCAGCGAGAAGGGCATGTCAAAGTCGCTCTTCTGTCGCTTCGGACTGGCCGTGAACGGGGAAATTTATAGTACGAAATGCCTGCCGGAAGTTGCGTCGTTCATCAAGAAATACAGCAAAGGCGCGGTGTTCTGGCCGGATCCGTGGGGCGTCAGCCCACTACTCGGAGATGAATTGGCTGAATATCGATGTGGTACCTAGGTCGGCAAACCCGTCCAACGTCCCCCAGCTGCGTCCTATCGAGAATTTTTTGGCCAACCTGAAGCGTAAGATCTACTCCAACAATTTTGTCGTGAAAACAGAGCAGGACTTGAAAAATAAAAAGAAGAAAAACTCAAAAGCAGCGGCATACACGCATGTTGTTGTCCGCCATGGCGAATGTTCCGGTTAACGTAGATGTTTTTTGCAAGTAAGCTTAAATAACTACCTCCCATGCGAAATTCATCAAAAGCAATTATCTGTCTATTGTCAATTGCCGTTAAGAGAAGAACAGAGAAGTGAATAACAAAGTTAAGAGAATAGGAAAATTTCTATTCTAAATGAAATTCCAAATTCTTCGCACGTTGAAATAACGAAACCATTTCATCTCATCACTCTGGTATTGTTTTAAAATAAATTGCAAGATAAAGCGTGTCCGGAAATAAATTTTGAATCATCACATGAACCTTATTTTTGCTTTTTGGCACAGTCTATAGATTATAAGCCCAAAAGCTTTTCCTACCGATAATTTACACGATCAACAGAAGAAGTTTAATTTGTCAATTTTTACATCACGTACCATTTATTGAAACGAATCCTGCAGGAAATCCTATCCTATAAGAACAGAATCCTGGTGATTTTCGTTGGAATCGGTTGGCCCAAATATTTCATTAACTCAACTCACCAGTCTTTTTTTCGCATTATTAGAGGGTGTCTCACATCAAATTGCATCACGGAAAAATACGCTGTAGAAAATTACCCAGTTGCCCAACTTTGCAAACTTTCAGACAGAAAAATATAACCCATTAGTAAGCTTTTGGCATATTCATTTCATTCAACTTCAATACCATAGCTGAAGCTTGCACCTCACGCTTAAATCCTTTCATTCGATTTTGAACAACATCTGGCTGCAGCTTCTTCTGTAAGGAAACCCACTTTTTCTTCATGTCTTCCTCTGATTTGACCTCGTTGGGATGCTTTCTTAGTGTCTGCTTCATAATTATCTAGTTTTTTTTTTTCGATGAGCCTTAGTTCCGGTGCGTTAGGGGAGTGGGTTCATGTCTTTGGGTACGAAAATGACTTCGCTGGCTTCGTACCACTTCAGGACAACTTTTGAATAGTGGTACGAAGCTAGATCAAGCCAGAAGATCGTAGGGCCCTCGTGTTGCTTCAACAGAGGAAGCAGACGCTATTTTAGACACTCCTTAAGGTATATCTCTCCGTTTACAGTCCCGGTAATCACGATCGGCGCACTCCGTTTGCCACATGAGCAGATTGCTTGCCAAATCATGTATTTCTTGTCAAACTTTGAAAGTTTCTGCTTCCTTACTTCCTCCGGAAAATCAGACTTGTGTTGTGCGGAAAAAAACAGTAGCCCCGGAAAATGCCGGAAGTCCGCCTCGACATAAGTCTCGTCATCCATGATAGGACAATGAGGCTTCGTCAGCATCTGGATGAACAGTTTCCGGACCCGCGACTTTCCGTGACACCGCTCGTTACGATTTGGAACCTTCTGCATTTTATACGTATGCAGTCCCTCCCGGTCCTTAACTCTCAGAACGAATGTCTTGGATAAATTCAAGTTTTGGGCAACTTCCCTGACCAAACTATTGGGATTCCGCTTAAACGCATCCACGACACGCTTGTGATCATACTCACTAATAGAACTTCCAGTCTGACCACATTTCTCCATCCGTTCGATGCTCAGAGTTTCATAGTAACGTATAATCACACGACTCACCGTTGACTGCACGAGTCCGAGTTGTTTTCCGATGCAAGAGTTGAGGATTTTCCAGGTGCTTGACGTCATTTTTTTTTCCAATTTTTGAAAAACTGACAGCGATAAAAATAAAACAGAAAGCACTCTAAACCACTCTAAACCACTCTAAACCTTCTACCAAAATTTTCAAGAGAATATACCCAATGCGTAGAGCAATTCTTGCGTGATGCAATTTGATGTGGAACACCCTTTAGAAATATAGGTTTGTCTCGAACATCATCTGTATGTTTTCTGTATAATCACAGCTGATTTGAAAATAATTAATCCTGCGAACGATCTACCAAGTCCATGTTTTAAATAGGCCCACGCATTGAATAACCTGAAAAGTTATCAATTTAGTGTATGTCTTGAAATCCAAAATTTTCGACCGAAATTAAGCATCATAATAACGACGCCAAGCAAAAGTTTCGTCTTACGCTCAGTTAATCAAGCTTACTGGATTTGTACACACGACACCTTTGGCCCCGTACCAGTTTAATCCACATGCTGGAGAAGATCTTACTAATCCTATCCATCCCAAACCGTACAGTCAGTAACAAGAAAACACCCTTTCGCTCATGGCCAACGGCATCACGGAATCCCTTTCGACGGGGACTACAAATTGACTACACGTTGGTATAGTTTGTTCTTCTCCCGTGCACCAACTACAACATATGCTCCTGGGGCCTGTGCTGGAGATATCGGTTTGCCCCGCACGGAACTCACACAGGGATTCAGCAATTTTCCGGCTTGTTCCACCCATTTTTCCTTGTCTCCGTTTTTTTTTTAATTCCGTTCGTGACGTTAGGTTGTCTGTTGAATATATGGTCCGACGACTATCACATGATTCTCACAGGAAGGTGCTTGTGTGAACCGGGCAGACAACGATGACGGCGGCATATACGGGAGACGATGACGAAGCTTGTTTCAATTATGTATGACAGAGTTTTTCCTTTTTTTCTATTTTCGCCTGCAGTCGAATCGAGACACGGGGGAATATTTTATAGCGTCAGCAAGGTGGCTCCGAAAGTCCGATTGGATTAAAAATGGAGGGGTTCGTGCTTCGTGCCTTCCTTGCTTGGCAGCCGCAAAGGATACTCACACTGGGAAAGGCATTGAAGAAATTGATGGTAATTTGATAGTGCCAGTAAAGTGAACCCTCTTTCGCTGTTCCGTCTCCTTGCTCGATTCCACTTCTAGACAAGGTTGAGGGTGAGCTTGCCGGTGGCTCGCGTAACAGGGGGGTGTCCTCCGCCGTTGTGGTCACGAATGTGTCTTGCTTCCTTTCGGATGTAGGTATGCACACCTCACGATGCTCTTGTTCATCGAACCCGTTGCTACTTCCGGTAGTGGGGTCAGTAATGAAATTTTGATTGCAGGATCCCTTCGGTATCCAAGGGCTGTGCTGGCAATACGTGTGCTTGGAATTGAGAATTTATTGGATTTTGATTTAATGTCTGTGGCCTGGTCTACTGCGCAACCCGGTGCCTGTGCCTGATGCCGCTAGCAGCAGGACTTATGCAACGATACCGGAGCTTGTTTTGAGACGAGAAGCCTTATGGCTGTTCACTTGCTCTTTTTTTTTCCTTTCTCTCTTTTGGAATAATGACTTGGCAGTAAAGGATACCTGGTGCGGTAGACCGTGAATGAGGACGAAGACGCGTGATGTATTTTGCTCTGCATCGCATTTCGCTTCCTTTTTTGTTGCTGTTCCGTTCGTCGCCAAGGTATCTGTTGCAGGAGCTGTGATGCTACCCTTTTTATGGAGTTTTATTATTTTATTTTTACTGCCACGACAGTCGTTTGACTCATGCGCTAGTATAGTAGTAACTGACGTTGGAGAAAATTTAGAAGAAAAATGAGATGATAATAAAATAAACGAATTTAAACTGGAATGAAATATGCTGCAGAAAATTTCAAATAATTGATCCAATAAAGCGATGTCGCAAATATTAGTAAACTCATGTGCAGTTGTCAAACAATTGATTGGAAGATTTATCAATGAAAAGGGGGTTTTGCATGCAAAGATTGGACTCGGAAAAAATGCGACACTTTGTTTTGGGTGTAACTTATCATCGCGTAAGTGAAACTTAATGAAATACTAGTTTAGGGTGTGATGTTTATGTATGCGCGATCTGTCAAGTAGTTTTCAAGATGCATTCGAAACTAGAAGAGCTACGCCAGCAAATCTGGGCGCGGTAAACCTGATCAGTCACACAGATGTATCGGCAAAAGGCTTGGAATCCACCATTCCCCCGTGTCCCGCGTTGTGAAGATGTTCCAGGAGACGAGACCATCGAGTGGCGCGCTGGAAGCGGCCGAAAACCAAAAACACTATACCCAGAGAAAGCGCGGAAGATAAAGCAGTACTTTCAGAATAACCCGATCCTTTCCACCAGCAACGTGTCCAAAAAGGTCAATTCGTCGAAGTGGTTCGTCCAGCAGACCATGGCCAAATTGCGTGCGCGGAAGCTGTACCGTGAGTGGCTGGTCAAGCCAGGCTGTCTCGTCATGGACGACGAGACATATATCAATGCGGACACCAAACGAATCTCCGGCCTCGAGTTTTTTGTCAGTACGTCCCGCATGGAGGTTCCGGAAAAGTTCCGGAAGAGAAAGATGGACAAATTCGCGAAGAAGTACCTGTTGTGGCAGGCGATCTGCGAGTACAAACGGAACAGCAAGCCGTGCGTTACAACCAGCACCGTAAACGGGCAGATTTATCGAGAGGAATGCTTGTAGAAGCGCTTGCTGCCCTTCCTCCGCTCTCAACGTGGTCCCACGCTATTCTGGCCGGATCTCGCTTCGTGCCATTACGCCAAGCCTGTAATGGATTGGTACGAAGCGAAGGGCGTTAATGTGGTCCCGAAGGAGGTGAAGCCGCTAAATACACCAAAACTTCGTCCGATCGAAAAGTTGTGAGTGATAATAAAGAAGAAGTTGAAGAAAAGCGCCAAAACATTCAAAACCGATGAAGCTTTGAAGAAAAACTGGGAGAAAATGTGTAAGGAAGATGGACAAAGCCTCGCCCAAGATCTCATGAGTAGTGTTAAGAGAAATGTGCGAGCATTCAGCTTGAGGGAGAAAATTCAATAAATAAATAATGCCAAAACATAGCAAATATATAGTTATTTAATGCCCGAAAATTTGAGAAGTATCCGATTTAAAATGAATTTTTGGTGATCATTTTTGTGTGTCTCATTTTTTCCGAGTCCAGTCTTTAGATCAAGTCTAGACAAAATCGTCAAAAGGTCGAAAGAAACAATTGTAAACAATGAATTAAAACGTAAATTTCCTGGAAATGCCAGGTTGCTTACATCTATATCTACTACCGATGGGAAGGTTATAACTCCTTCTATCTGTTTCTGGTGCTATTTTGGTTGTGGGAGCAAGCAGATCCCAGAAAAATACGCAAGAGGTTTCGATTTATTGACTATTTTGTCTAGAAGTCATGTTGAATTATCTCTTGATTTTGGTCTCACTGTTCTTCAAAAGATTCAACACCATCTTGTACCACTCAACCATAGCTTTAGCTACAGGGTGCACAATGATGTTTTGCAGAAAATGGCATGTTTTGTAAAAATACACCAGTTAGTCATATTTGCAATGAATGTTTTGTGGTTTGTTTCCACTCGTTACCCATGCCAATTTTTGGTTATTCAATTGAAAAAAAGCACCTTTTCTTTGGACGAATGAGCTCACTGGGGCGCACGCGTCAGGGAATTTAACTGCATTCGCTTTTGTGAATTTGGGAGCTCTTCTTCTCACTCTAGAGCGATCGAGTGTAGTGTGAATAAAAACCATGTTTCTTCACTCGCGTGCGCTATCCACATGCAAACACGGTGGTGAATATAAACAAGACAGAAGAGCTCTCGTTGAGGTAGGAAGAGTGTGTGGAAAATTTAAAATCTCTCTCTACCACACTGAGGATATGGACATCACTGGTTGCAGCCATGGTGGAAACAGTCAAGCAAGAATGCTGTATGGTATGTTCTAACTACCAGCTACACCCTAGAACGACTAAGTTGACGTTATTCGAATGCCAAAGTGTGCACCGGATGTGGCTAAGCCGGCATTTACAACATCTTCTTCCTTCTAAAGAAATGTCAAAGCGTGGAACGTTAGCCTGGCCGACAGTTATGCGCGACAGTAAAGTGCTACAAAAGCTGGGCAGGAAAACCGAAAGGAAGATGACCGCATTGTTCCGAACCTTGGACCGAGAAATGGATGAAACCACCCTAACGGTTAAGGAGGACTTTGCACACAAGCGCGAAGTGCATCGTCGTGGTCACAATGGATGACGAGACCATCTTGACGCTGGACGGCAACGGCTGACAGGGGACCGGGTATTTTACGTCCCCCACCAAGTAGGTAAGCGCTTACGTCAAATGTATCCCGTACCAAGTTCCCGACAAAGGTCCTTCTCTGGCTGACGGTCAGCGAGTAAGACATGTCCAAGCCGCTATTCTTTCCTTAGGGGCTTGCGATGAGCGGAGAGATATACAGGCTTTCATCACAAAGTATTACGTGAAGGAGGATGTGGTCGAATTTTGTAATAAAATATCGTGAATTTGGAGCCGTCAAACAAAACCAGCATATGACAATCTAAAATTGCCCTTATCGGATTTCTACTCTCACTATTTCGAAAAAAATAGTGTGCTCCAGGCATTTTACAGAAAACTTTTAATAAATCGATCGAATGATAAACTACAGATTCATTAGTGAACATAGTTTAATGCAGAATTATCTTCTATCTTACTCTTTATTCTCAATTTGATGTCGATCATCATGAAAGCATGACAAATTTTAATATTCTTTGCAATTTAAATAACATTTCCAAATGTATAGAAACTTATGATTTCTCTTATGTATGATATATAATAGAGCAGTACGACATGGTATTTTATAGCAGCGTTTAAAGCGTGCATTTAAAAAGAGCGACTGAATCTAAACATTTTTCATGCGATTACCCTGGTCGGTCCAACGGTCAGTAGTCAATATATACAAATTGCTTACATACTGTGAAAATTTGGCAGCTCCATCAATTTGTTTACGGCAGCTATGGCGAGAACGGTGAATCTAATTCGATCTATGGTTCGTTCGTACCACCTGCTCTATCCGGGCCTAAAAAATCGGCCATCGTGGCTGACTTCATGTCGACCGGATACAAACGCAGAAACAACTACAAGATTCTGGTACCTCTGGAGAAGGGAGAATCTATCCCGTGGAATCCTGGTTCTGGACATCCGACAAAAGCTCAAACAGAAGACGGAAGGTAAGGTCGCCACTTCGTTTTCGTGTGTTGGGCCGGAAGGACTGTACGGCCGGCCAAATGGTCGAGAAGTATTTGGCCAAAATGGATATCCACATGCGGAAGTGTCAATCCAACCCAGTCGTGTTAGAGAACCAAGCGGAAACCCAGAAACAACGGCCGAAGATCCTGGTCAAAGAGATCTCCGTGGCGAAGCGAAATGTGGTGGTTGTTCCGTAAACGTTGGAGGCAACAACTGGCTTGACAAAGGCTACGTCACCTCCCCGAAAAAGAATTAAGTAGCGATGTGAAGTCCACAGTTTCCAAAGAAGGTGTTGCTGTGGCTCACAATCAGTTACAACGGGATGTCAAGTCCCCTCTTCTTTTTGACAGGGCTGGCAGTGAACGGCGTGATCTACAGTACGAAGTGCCTCCCAGAAGTTGACGACATGATGTTTTGGCCGGATCTAGCGGCGCTCCACTACTCGAAGTTGGCACTGGAGAAAATGGAGTGGTTTTGCACCGGAATGGTGCCCAAGCATGCTAACCCTCCCAAACTTGCATCTGTTCCGCCCAATCGAGAGGTTCTGGCCCAATTTGAAGAGCAGAGTATATTCAAATAATGTCGTGGATAAACGACGGATGATTTGATCAAAAAGGCAACCAAGGAATTAAAGAATATATCCCGCACAGCTTTTTTTCTCTCATAGGGCCAAAATTTCGGCTAACTGCTGCAAGGCCCACAAAGTTAGATCCTGGGTCCAGTGCTATGGAACAACTACCGAAAATCGGAGCATTAGTGCAGGTAACTGTACAATTTAATAGAGGAGGTGTTTAAGGTAGTTGGGGGGTCAATATCGATGATGAGCTGTCCTTTATCAAGCACGTCGATTACGACTGCAAGAAAGCCTCTATGGCTATATCAGCATTATCCCGTATGTAGTTGGATAGCTCGGCGGTGCAAGGGAGTAAGCGTAAACTCCTGGTCAGTGTTGCCCTGTCTATACTTAGGTACGAACACTCTCTCAAATATTCTGTCAAAATAACACAGTAAATCAAAACAAAGGCGCCAATATGTATAGCAAGGTGCTGGCTTCAAGGTGTACTTCGGACCAAGGGTTTCTACAACAGTGAACCAATTTCAAATCGCTAGTTGCATATTGATTGTTGATAGGAGCCTCCCAGATTGTAGTAGATCTCCAATAAAAATAGCGAAACTCCCAACGGCAGGTTTCAGAGACTACTTAACTACTGAAGCCCTGACTAGTTAGACGTAATGGAAGCTTAATATGCATAATAGCCCCCTCCTAGAATTAATAGCGAAAGGTGGTTTTGGGGAGGGTCTAGGGATCAAGGCATTGGTGAATTTTTAGTGGGTCGAGGAGTTGGCACCTTCATTCCCGCATCCTGAACTCTTCAGGAGCCTGGTTGCTGATTTTTGTCATAGTTAGTGGCAGCAACTTGATTGTGACTTAATTGCGTCACATTGCAGTTACTTTGACTTATTCATCATCATTTGCAACAAGTTTATTTCAGGGGCCTGTGTGACTTACAGACGTTTTCATTATCGTATGCTTGACTTGACACTGAAGAAGTCTGTAATACACCTTGCGAAATAAGCCTATCTATCAAAAGATAAGCGTTCTCTAAGGTAGTTTAAAGGAACTTATTCGCGTCCCTAGAATTTCTTTTATCACTAGTAGAGATAGTTAGGAAAAGTATTTCAGATTTTTTATTTTATGTGATTAAGTGAAGTGTTAGTTTGAATTTTCCTAGCGACTCTGGCATAGTGATTAACATCCATACCTCTCACGCCAAAGTCACGAGTTCAAATCTCATCCAAGGAGGTGTTTGAGTGACTACGGCGCACTGCAGTGGGACGAAATAAAAAAAAGTGGGACATGGGTATTTGCGGCGAAACTATTAGGTGTGGCCGATTAATGTCTTATACAATGTTTCTACGTTTTTGGAGGACTTTATTTTTGTGTTAACAAATTTGATTTATGGGGTGTATACACCTAGATAAAGAAAATAACTTTTTTATTTCTGGTTTAAATCGATAATCATGTAGCAAAATGACCTAATCTACAATGTTTTAATACATGATTATCGATTTGAACTAAAAACCAAAAAAAACACTTATAACACTGTATACACTCAAATTTGTTATCACAAAAATAAAGTTCTTCAAAAATGTAGAAACATTGTAGACGACATCAATAAGCCACACCTAATAGTTTCGCTGCAAATATCCATGTCCCACTTTATTTTTATTTCGTCCCACTGTGCTGCAGAAGATGAACTAGCCCGAGGCCTAAAATCTCGAAAATACAGACAAGTTTTCTAATTACGAATCCTACGAATCTACGCTCGTTAATTTTAAAAAGTCAGAAAGCACGGTAGTTTATTTTGATAAAAGTCATAAAACTTTTAATGTGTTATTTAGTCAAAATGACGACAATGCACGAGAAGAGTTTATCATTAGGACTGTCCTACAATACACATTTTTAAGTGGAGTAGGAATTGTAATTCAAAACAAACGATAATAAAAACTCATTTTTTGCATGACGTTATATAATGGACGTTCCCTAACAAGTTGCAGGTGTCAAACCAAGGTGTTTTACAACAGTGAACCAATTTCAAATCCCTAGTAGAAATTGTTGGTATTATGTTGTAGAAAATCAGCGATGTAATTTACTGTTTCTCCCCAGCTTGAAATAAAGTACCAAAAAGGTCTATATCAGTACATCACCCTTTTTTAAAGAGAAGCAATTCTCCAACCAAAAGGTTGCTGCTATGAGTAAGATAGGAACTTTCTTCCAAATGACTTTAATCCATTTCTTTTCCAAAGGTAAATTTTCCAATGCTGCACTGCTGACAACGTGGTCGCAATGTGATTGGATAGGTATGAAATTAGTTTTCCAGTACACAAAAACATCACAACTTTCGTGAATAGAGCAGACGTCGTCGAAACTTTTTTTTTTTCGTCTAGAATGCAAATATTGATAAAACTTTTTGTTCGCCGTCGTCACAGACGCTGAACCGTTCGTTCGTTCGTTCGTTCGATGGTTGTCGATACCAGCTCTGCCAACCAGCGTTGAAGGAACCTTCGTCTTTCATTTCCGGAAGTTTATTTTTGTTTCCCTCTATTTTTTGTACCAACAACAACAACAAGATCGAAAAAGTGCGAAACAATGCCAGACCGCGTGGTGCAAAAAAACAGGACATAACAAAAAGAAAACGAACTCTAGCAAACGAGGATCCTCATGATAAATAATAATTACCATCCAATTAAAATAGCTTCACGACCCTCTCGAGCTAAACCTCTTTTGTGTCGTGTGGAAAACCCTTCGGAAGGCAAAATCCCATTCTTCTTCCTTGGTTTACCGTGTCAAATTCCAGCGCCCATGAAAAAGCCTTGCCTGTCACAGCGCAACCAAACAGGAGGCTACAAAAGGCTTCGGGAGAGGTGAATAGCAAGCAAGTGCCAGCATCAAGTGCCTCAAGATCAAGTGTATGTATTCGACGAGTGATGTTTATTATTCCTCCCCTTGCCGGATGGTTGCACTTTCAAGCGTGTCGTACGTTTGACTCCTGCTGTGAGCTCCGAGAGAACGTGTGCTATTGTAACTACAAACACTTCCGACTGTGAGCACGTTGCCACCAGTCACAAAGCCCACAGTCCATGTAATAAGCCATTCATTCAACAAGGCGAGAAGACAACTATGGAAGAACGAAACACCGGCTGCACTATGATGATGGGATGGAAGGAAGTAAATGTGGCCTTCTTCCGCCCGGGCTCATTGTGATGAAGGATGAAACGAAAGGATGACACGGACAGAAAAAAAACGTAAGTCGCCTACCGTAGTTAGCTTTTTATCCTTCCCACTATCGTCGGGTCCGGGTTCACACCTTCCTGCTCATCATCCCGCATGTTTTCACAACAAGCATGGCACATCAAGCGTGTCGTGTTGAGGCGGCTAACGGGGTTCGTTTTTTAATAAGCTTTTTTATGATCAACAGCATCAAGCGCACGAAATGGAATGGAAAGTAGTAGAATTTATAATAAGTGACGGTTACAAAGGACGTCTTATCGTCTGGAGGAATAGGGCCAGCGGTGGTTGAATGATCAGGCGGAATAAAATGAGCAGGTAGTTGTTTCAGCTGGAAAACATCGAGCACAACTGAGGCAACCTTTATAGCTCATGGTGTTCATATGGTGAAACTTTATGACGACAAAATGAGCATCGCCATGTCTTGCAGAAGTTGAAAATATAACTCTGTTTTTCACTGTTCTTAAATAATTTCTCGGTGTGATCCTGATCAACTTTTTATTTGCAATTTATAATAATTCATTTCATTACAATAAATGTGAAACTTTCTTTTATTATGATGTTGTTTGAGAAGGTAATGATTTCTCATCACCATGAGGCTCTAGCAGTAGACAGCATAATATTGATAAATAAATAAATACTAAACTGCAACAAGTTTATACATATATTTATTTAATTATTTGAAAATCTCCATCTGACTTATGTCTCAATAAAGTTGTTTTTTTCATAAAATATTTTTTTTAATTTAGGAAGTATGATTTACGCCACACATTTATTTTAAATTTTGAATTAATATACAACCTTTGGATTTTTTTTTTTTAAAGAAAGCCTTGAACATTTTCGAAAAAGAAAAGGCTAATGTTAGTCAAAAACCCCATAAATGAGCTTGTACCTGTTCTGAGAATATTTTAATAGAATAATTTTTTTCTGAAGAATAATTTTTTTATAAACAAGATGGCTTTAGCTACCCTGCAAGCAGGAGGCTAACTGTCGTTTGGTATTGAACCGACCTTTCTGAGACAGTAACCTTGTCATGGACCCGTGAACGGCTATCAGCTCCAAGGCTCAAACACTATTGAAATAACCACTAAATAGGAAAAACGCCAAATAAATCCTGCTTGATTTCTCCCTCTGAACCTAAGTGAGAAAACCCAAATTTAAACTCGCTCAATCCGTATGAGCAAACCGGAACGGGAGAAGAGATGCCTCGATATTGGAAAACAACGGAACGGAAAACGAAAATGGATTTTAGAAGAAGTCAACTCTAACGGAACCGCTAAAAACGAAAATGAATTCAAACTCAGTACTTCAAATCATAAAATAATCAAATAAATTTATTTCCCATATATTCGCGACTTTGGGAAATTCGCGGGTTGGAAAAAACATTCGGCGACGGGAAATATTCACTGTCAAGCGGGGTACTGGCGACGTAGATGGCGACAAATCTTGATGACGATGGCGGCGACGAAACATGTCCGCTGTCTTTGCTGAAATGGCGTTCAGCAATGGCAGAAGAGCTCAGAGAGTGTTTCCGTATTACAGATGAGGAGGGAGTGGTGGCTGGACGGAAAGCTTCCGATTTTGAATTCGTCGAGAGCCCGGAATAATTTTCATGTCTAAAACACCGTATTCTAAAATCGGCAAAATCGTTGTCCGGAATTGACCGTCTCCTTCAATATAGAAGCCCGCTTTCCCAAGCGACCCGGCTTCGCGTACCTTTCCACTTTGACTGAGTGGGGTTAAGGAAGACTCTTATATTTCGGGTAAGGTCCAGTTTAGTGTCCGACACTTGACTACAGATTACTAAAACCACCCTCTCGGTAACCTTTCCACAAAGTTGTGACGAACAGTGGGACTACAACGGCTTATTGGCGACCGTCGGGTGAAACTTCGCACAGTAGTGTCTTGCGATCTTCACTCTCTTCCTTTTAACTACCTCGTATGGCGGGCCATAGCGGGCTCCCGAGCTCGAGTTGTTCGGTCCGTGCTCCACGTACAAAAGTTGGTGATGATCGTTGTCACAGAAACCCCAACACGAGATCTCAAATTACAGCTCGTTCATAAAAAGCACCGGAGCGCTGGAATATCCAACGCGAATTATACGTTTTAGTCATATGTAAAACTTTAATATGGCTTAAATAAATAATTACCTGTTTGGTAACAAATTGCGTATCTCGAGAAGATAACTTCTGCTCTCCAACCGGCATCGTTGCGAAATGATCGTGCTTAAATCCTCTTGTCACTAAGAAATGTTGATCAAACAATTATCTTTTATGCTTAATCAAAGCGCCAGCAAACAATCCGTATGGCGAATAAAGATTCCGTTTGGCTTTTCTCCTTGTTTCGTCAAGATGGTTATTTCACAGTTTGGAGCTATAGTTGCATTTCTTATTATTATAGCATTCACATTAGCCGAGACACAAACCAGTCGACATGCAAAACAAATTTGTAGCGAATCTAACCTAACCTATTTTGTCAATATATACATTTGGGATACGATTCAAATCTTATCAAACCTAATTTAACCTTATTCATAATAGTTCTAAATAGTTCAAGCGAATGAACCTGAACCAAAAAAAAATATTATACAACGCCCAACGCTACAAGCTTCATAAACTCCAGATCACAGACAGCCAAATTATCTCGAACCGGTACATTGGGTTATCTACCTCGAGCCCGAGGGAACCATAAAGCTCAGATCTGACTTCACGATACTCAGCACATGACCAAATAATGTGATCTGCGTCCTGATAACCTTGTCCACATTCACAGAGATTGCTGTCGCTCTTCCCAACCCGGTATGAATGAGCGTTCAAACAATAAATATTGGACATGAGGCGAGACATCACACGAATGAAGCCTCGTCCCACATCCATCCCCCCAAACTAATATTTCTTCGACACCTTTGGGATGATAGAATGTTGCCATCGCCCCAAATCACATTTACTCCATTTATACTGCCAGCTGCCGAGTGACTGTTGACGAAAAATAGCAAAAAAATCTTTAAAGGCAATTTATCGGTCGTAAATATCGCCTTCCATAGCGCCCACCTTTGCAAGCTTTCTCATTGCCCAGAATTGAACAATGAGATGGGACCCATACAAAGATGATGATAAAACAACGCGAGATAAAACACTTAGAAGCTCCTGTATTTTCATGAGAAAATACGAGGAGTGCTCTACCGGCCTCAATGAGCGAATAGTCTCTATAGAACTGAGACTATCCGTGAAAATGAAATACTGATCCGGTGTAAGTGAGGCAATAATTTCAAGCGGAAAGTGTATTGCCGCTAATTCAGCGGCATATACGGCACAAGGAGCTTGAAGTTTTCGAGTGGCGCTATAAAATTAATTAAATATACCAAAGCTTGCGTACTCTTCTATCGATGATCCGTCGATGAAGAACGATTTAGTGGAATCAACTTGGCCAAATTTTGCAGCAAATATCACAGGAGCAATCGTAGGAAGATGATGCTCTGGGATTCCATGCTTCATGGATAAATCAAAACAAACCGAGCTGCCGAAGTCCAAGAAGCAAACACGATTGGAAATGTACGGTGAAGGGCTGACATCCTGTGTTATGCACAAATGGTACAAAAGCATGAAGTGAGTTTGAGTAATCAACTCTAGGAGCTTCTCAAAATTTTCGACTACCCGAGGGTTCATAACTTTACACCTGGTGAGGAGCTGGAGAGACAATTCTGAAAACCAATCCGAGAGAGGCAACATGCCAGCCAGCACTTCAAGACTCATAGTATGGCATGGTAACCTAACGCGATACGCAGACACCAATATTGAATACGTTCCCGTTTAATGATGTGCGACCGAGTTGCTGACTGAAAACAAAAACTACCGTATTCTAAAACCAGCAAAATCGTTGTCCGGTATAACGTTAGAAGATCTTGCAGATGTGCTCCCCACCAAATCCCGGTAATTGTGCAGAGAAAGTAGATCCTTTATGGCACTTTCCCTTCAGATACTCAATGTGGGATCTCCAGATGCACTTAGAATCGAACCAGACCCCAAGATATTTAGAGGGCATAGAATGAGTTATCGGTGTACCCCAAATTCGAAACTTCGGTTGTGCTGGGTTATGCTTCCTAGAAAAAACTACCAACTAAGTTTTCTCCGTAGAGAATTCGATACCTAGCTCGAGAGCCCAAGTAGACAAATTGTCTAAGGTATCCTGTAAGGGTCCTTGCAGATCAACCCAATTGGATCCCGTCATCTGCAAAGTTAGTTTCAACGTACAGTTGTCTTTTAGACAACTGTCAATGTTTTTGATATGAAAATTATATAAAAGGGGGCTTAAACATGATCCCTGGGAAAGGCCCATGTAGCTAAATCGGAAAGCTGTGGAGGTTCCATGAAAAAAGCTCATATATTTCTATGACAGCAAAGTGTACAAAAAAAAATTAATGGAGAAAATCCTCAAGCGTGGAGTTAATCTGAAAGAACTTCAACAGATACTGAATCAATCCAAAGCCTCCTTGATATCCAAGAAAGAATCATCCGGCACAATGTTTAGTTCAAGAAACTGATTAAACAAGTTCAACATGTACCTCTTAGCGACGTCTGGAAGGTTCTTAAGCAAGTTGAACTTGATCCTGTCAGCCTCTGGAGCCGTATTGCTACACGAAAGGAGTGCAAGGGAGAATTCTGCCATTGAAAAGGGTTGGATAATCTCATCTTTCGAAGTCGTGGTTTCGCGAGGAATCATCCTAGCCAGCACCGAATCTGGACCAAATTTTCACGCGAACTTGAGGATCCATTGGTCCGAGTACTCCTCGCTCTCGTTGTACGTAGTTCGATTACGCAACCTTCACGCCGTGTTCCAAAGAGTAATCATCGACGTCTCGCGCGATAGCCCGTTCACGAATCTTCGCCAGTATCCACTTTCCTTGGTCTTGACGAGGCTCTTAAGTTCGCGTTCGAGAGCCGTGTATGCTTCGAAGTGCTCAGGTGTTCCACGTCTACGGAAAACTATAAACGCGTCGGACTTTTTACGGTAAACCTCGATGCATTGCTGATTCCACCATGGACAAGGAGGTTTCCTGTGAAATGACGTTCCATGAACTGGTCGAGTTTGAGCCTAAAGCGCGCTATCCAAAATCAGGTTGGAAAGGAAATTATATTTCTCCAACGGTGAAAGCCTTTCTACCGTCGCTACGGCTTCATCTATTGCTGTCATATACTTTGTCCAATCGAAGTGACGGGTTAGATCATACGCGACATTGATGGATTCAGATGGATTGAACCCGGTGGCAACCGAAATTTTAATAGGCTAATGATCACTTCTGGATCACATTCCACGCGCAGTCCAACGATAATGAGTTCGAGCAAAGTGTGAGATCTAATCTACAGCCAAACGTATTACTTCTCAATTGTTAAGATCTGTCATACTGAAGTTGTCACAGAGGTCATATATTAGGGAAGACCGGTTGCCATCCTACAGTTCTCTCCAGCCTGTATCGTGAGAGTTAAACCGTGGAGTAGGAAGGACCGTACAAATATCTGAAAGTTGTTTTCAGTTCATTGAGGCTCTGGGAAGAATGTATACAGAAGCAACACAAAGGCTTTAATTTTTGGACCTTTTTGATCCCCAAAAGAACTCCTCCACCACGCGAATCCTCACGATCAATCAATATTGAAATCATGAAACGGAAGATCGAGCCATGTTTCACAAAGAGCGAATGCATCACAACCGGTATTTTGAGATAGAAATTTGAAAGATTCTGATTTAGGAACAAGACTTCTACAATTCCACTGCAGAATAGAGATCAAACCCCAACCTCATTTGGAAAATTATCCATCGAAGGAAATGATTGCTGCAAGGAGGGGCCACTTTACAGTCTTGTTCAAAAAGTTTTCAAGGAACTTGAAGATACCTCCGACAATGCCATCAAATTAGAACAGCCCAGTCGAGGAAGGGGCTTCTGTTCTTAAAATCGAGGTATCAGGCCGCCGAAGTAAAGGCCGATTGAATGTGTCGGTCTCAGGATATCGAAATTCACATGAATTTTTGGTAGCGTGTAGATTTGAATAAAGATTTGTTGAAGCTGTCAAAACAAGTTGGCCACACCGTTATCCAAAATATAATTGGTAGTGTCAAAGCATTTGGCATTAGGATATGGAGTATTTTAGAAAAAGAAGGATCACTTTCACTTTTTTTAAACACTAATTTTTTTTAAAACTTTTTTGAGCGTGTTAGTAGAACGATTGTGATTGGGAAACTAGGATAATTTAAAATTAAAACTTCATTTGATCACTTTTAAAAAAATAAAAAATTAAACATTGAAACACATTTTGAAAAACAAATTTTCGCTAGTAAACGCGAGAAAATTCCTTTGAATTCTACTACGAGCTTACCTTTTGACAGATATAATAGAAGGATGTTGAAACGTGAGAATAAAGTCGTGCTGTGTTCTCTGAATGTTTTATGAGATTATGACTTTGTGGAGAACATTTTTTTGAAAAACAGTCTTTTATTTCCTTGAAAAATATATATGTTTGTTATAATTGCAATAAAGGATTTATCGTACTAACATTCGACACCGCAAACTCACTCTTCGCCCTTACAGACTAATTAAACGCACGCTATTGACCTACATTTATCACATGCTCCAATCGCCAACCTCACATCATCAACAAACGCTCATTCTATTCTACCAACTTCATTCTATTATTGTTTTCAATCCAGCCGCAGCCCAGTGATTTTTTCAAAAAGTTATTAGAGATCACCATGCGAATGGAAACAATAGCAGCTTCATTTCTTTCATTGAATGCAACCCATTGTACTCTTCGGCAGCGCAATCGAAAAAGTGAGTGGGAATTGAAGGACAAATCCAATTGTTCTCGGAATGACTCGGTGGATTCCCATCACGTGCTCGTGCTTCGTATGCAACTGTTTTCAATAGACGTGCACAGAGATAGGCAAGCAGTCTGTTGCATGCCTTGTATTGGTGAGGAGTAGTAACTAATTCTTGAAAAAATAAGAAAAAAAAACAAAATACTCAACTCACCCTACCTCCGAGATACTAGCGGCAGCCATCAGGCAATTGATCCACGCGATCTTACGATAAGATTTTTCTCGGTTCGCTTCATCTCTGTACGCTGCCAACTGCCTACCGGCATCCATATGGGTCTAGGCTTGCCTCTCATGTGGAGGACCAGGCCGGCCGTGTTCCTTACTTGTGTTGTATTGCTCGGCTGTCTACAGCTCTACACACTTTATTACACTTCTCTCCAGGTTCCAATGAGGCGAACAAGAGCGTGCACTGTGAACCGCGTGTAGAGCACACAGTTGAGTGGCTGAGAGAAACATTCCACACACCGACTTAATTAATGTTAATCATCTCAATCATTCTGGAAACAATTCTACAATTAGTTTTATAATACCCATATATGCTGCCAGCCCGACTGCGATCAGCACGCAGTTGTATACGCCTGACGGAGAGGGACCGCACCGCATAGTTTGCTAATTTACATGTGTATGGCCGCCGGTGGATTGCTACCACATTTGACGGTGTAAAGTTGCTACTGTTTTGAGCCTAGAATCCAATGACGTAATGACCGCCGCTGCCTGGTTGGTGCTGTTGGGAAATTTGATCCCATCTTGCATATGAATGAATATTTGTGACAAATCGCATCAAAATCAGACACGGAATGATTCATTCCAGCATCGTTGACAAGTGCACTGGGGATCTCAATATTATACCTTGATAGAAGTAAATCCAACGGCGTCATTGCCTTTCGACTTCGTTGATCTCATTTGATCATTCATTGTTATTTGGGCATTCAGATTTTTGTTCATTCGACCTTTACTCGGGAACGACTTCGGAGGTCAAAAGATTCATTCTCATTGTTTGAAAAATCTAGTGTAACAGTTTTTTTTTATGTTATAGGAATATATAGGCCATAATGTGAGTATAAACCATTGCCAATAAACAAAGGCAGAGAAGAACTTTGCAATTTTCAACATTCTTTCAAAACTTCTGAGGAGGTCATATGGGAGGATTATCGTATGCATTAAAAAATAAAACGGTTTTGGACAATTTCCATACCAATAGCATGCCACCTGGTGGTAAATCCTTGTAACCATCGGCAATAGTAGTAACCCTCTTGTGTTTTCACTTTTTAGCTGAAGAAATGATCCATACAAAATTGAAATTCGTTCCTTCATAAAACGTACACATTCCCCATAAGGCTTAAAATCTACACAGAAAAAAATAATTAATTTTAACAAGCGCGTAAAATTTCGCTTCTTTTAATTCCAAGGGGGCGCCTTTGGGCGTAAACAACGAAATTGTTTGCAATCTTTCATGCACCATACATAAATGTTTGGAATCTTTCCTACAGCAGACTAGATTAAGGCAAAATCTGGCTTAAATTTACATGAAATATCCAATTATTTTCTGCCAAATCTAGCATTCCCCTTATATGCATTAGATAACGCAGAAACGTCAATGTTTCCTTTTTCCAGTGTATACAAAAATGCAAATGATCCACAAAATACAGCAATGTGTCAATATTTTAAAACAGTCAAAAATGGACTGTTAAAAGAAAGTTTCAATTTCAAATTTAAAGAAAGTTTAAGTTTCCAGAAAATCCAACTTAAAATAATTTTTGGTGAACACTTTTGTCTGGTGCATTTTTTACAGGACTTAATACTAGAAACGTGGATGAAATAAGAACACCAAATGTCTTGACATGTGGTTCACAAAACTCATTATACATACTTTAAAGGAATAAAAACGTGCGCCAACACATTCAGAATTTAAAAGACTATGTATTTCACACGTTAAAACTGTATACTAAACAGTACCGAAATTTTTTAATCATTTATGAAGATTGTAACTGACGATGTTCTACTAACTAATATAACAAAACGGTTTATTTTGTGTGGACTTTTTCTTGTAAGGTTATGTTGCTTTTTTGTTTTTTAAAAATGAAGATTGTATTTTGACGAAGTTCTTTACAAACGGATTACAATGAGTTGCCTGTCTTTTTTCATACTCTTATTTCTCTTTTCTATCAACACTACGGATGAATCTAATTTTCGTTGTCAGTTTTATCGTTTCTTTCTTTCTTTCTGTAGTGTTTCAAGCTTATTGCTTTCGAAATCAGCTTATAGCCTGCTCTCAAGTTAGTGTTCTAAATGCACTTCCACAATTATTAATTGAGAGCTACAATTTTTTGACATACAATTGACGAAAAATTCCTAGACCTGACTGCGAATAGTACCCAGCTACCTCGAGCATGGCCCTAGTAGCACACATGTTGCCATTAAGTTGACATAGCATAAATATGACTTGCTTAGTCATATTCAAGTTACTGCAACTAATTATGATCGTAGTGGGCTAGTTCGGGGTGTTGCTTTGTATCCGTGCCTTTACCGACTGAGCTAAGGGAGGACCCCGTTTTATTATTTAGTTCCCTTTCATTTCGAAAATCGGATCAGTTGTGTACTTCAACTGTAAAAGTCCCTCCACAAGTGATGACAATCATAATTGGAAGAATACTGAATGAAAATAGTCCGTACCAAGCAGACCATGAAAAACTCGCGGCAAACAGCTGGCTCCCAAGACGAGCACACCATCCACCGGTGACATCATGAAGCTATCACCGGGAACTGTGGCACTGCTCGAAATCTGTCGCAACCAGGAGTCAACGGAGCTGTGGATCTCTAACCTTCAAGTCTAGCACCTGGTGTGTGAGATTGCGCAAGATTTGAAACGTAGCTGGTAGGACATTCCGAGATTTTCAATTTGTGTGCCATCCATGCAAAATGCATCTTTTCAGCTACGTTTCCCTCGGTCTTCCTCTTCAGTATCCTTTGGAGCTACTTGTCGCTCAAGGTCGTCGGCCATCCGGAACCCGGCTTTCTTTCGATGCTCTGATTGTTGTCTGATAGTGCCAAGATGTTGTAGATGCCGGAACGGGCGTATCCGGCGTCCACAAAGTGACGCACAATGTCCGTTTTCGACGCGGCGAGGTGCCGTTCTTTGAACGCGCACACTTCTGATCGGAATTGCTTCACTGTTTTTGCCATCACGGTTAGATTTCGACAGATAGAGCTGTCAAATGTTGTCCACTGACTCATGGGTTACTATGATTGATGCTGCACGGTTAGCTTCTTCAGTGCGGGTGAAGGTAAACCCATGAAAAATTGGCAATTTTGGTCCATTTTTTATTAATGCAAACTTTATTTTGTTTAGTGGTATTATAATTAGATAAGCCGGGCCAAAGAATAACCGGGCTCTTCGATCACTCGAAATTTTATCTTTGATATTTTGAAAGATCTATTTTGTTTTTGGCTTTTTCAGGACTGATCAGATATTAATATATATCTTATATTTATATGCAGTAACCATCTTCATGTTATTTCATCTCTCGTGCCTTTTAACCAATCGTCTTATTAACTTTTTGTGTGCTAATGATGATCTGTATAAATATCAGTATGGCTTTCGGAAGGTTGCGGAACAACAACTGCTTTAACCGAGAGCATTGTTGAGTTGATCAGTGAAATTGACCGGAAAAAGATCGTGGAGAGGTTGTTCATAGATCTGAAAAAATCTTTTGACCCATTTAACAAAGATATACTTCTAAAAAAACTTGATCGCTATGGAATAAGAGGAGTTGCCGACGACTTGATAAACAGCTATCTATCCCAGGGCAGTAACATAGGCCCTCTGTTGTTTTCTGATATTTATCAACGATCTGAGAAATTTGAATCCACATGGGACACCAAGGCTTTTTGCTGATGACACAGCATTGTTCTATCCTCGTTTTAGAAAAGCTCATAGAATACTTCAACGGCAATTGCCTTACTCTGAACTTGACTAAAAATAAGTACTTCAGGGAAAAAATTCGAAAGTGGGGGAATCTTCGAAAGTGTATGAAAACTGGAACAACACTTTCATGAAAACTGGAACAACACTTTCAAAGCGGTTTATTACTCCAAATATTTCTATGACTCGCAAAATACTTGATCCTCCTAAAAAAGATCTAAGCATACACACTTAGAAAGATTTACAGTATTCGGTAATTTTTACCGAACTTTCAACAGCTGAACGTTCGGTAATCCGATTTACCGGATTTCGGTGAATTTTACAGTATTCCGGTAAAATTACCGGAACTTGTCAATTTTACCGAAATCCGGTAAATCGGATTACCGAACTGTTCAGTTGTTGAAAGTTCGGTAAAAAATTACCGAATACTGTAAAACTTTTCTAAGTGTGTATATACTTTTCTTTTAACAGGCCATTGTCCGAGCCGCTATCACTTGAACGTGATTGGAAAACTTCAAGATGGTTCATGTCGCTTTTGTGGCATGGAAAAAGAAGACTCGGAACATTTATTATGCCACTGTCCGGCAATTTTCATTAAAAGAAATCAGTTCTTCGACAAAGGGCTAATAGAACCCCTTGATATTTGAAGAACAAATCCCAGTACAGTAGTACAATTCATTCGAAGTGTAATGCCGTGCTGGGATAATGCTCTAAGTCAAGCGTTGACGACCACTCCAAACAAAAGTGTTACGTAACCTGGACAGAGATAAAAAAAAGCGGGGATATATCACAATAGATTTTAAAAAATGGTCGCAGTGATGAAAATACCCGACAAGGAATAAAAAAATCTTCCAACCAATTCTAGCCCATGAGTCAGCAGACAAAATTCGACAGCTCTATCAGTCGAACTCTAACCGTGATGGCAAAAACAGTGAAGTAACTCCGTTCAGAAGTTTGCGCGTTCAAAGAAAGGCACCCCACCGCGTCGAAAACGGTCATCGTGCGGCAGCAAACGCCCGTTCCGGCTCCTACAACATCTTGGCACTATTAGACAACAATCAGAGCATCGAAAGAAGGCCGGTTCCGGACGGCCGACGACCCTGAGGGACAAGAAGTCGCAAAGGATGCTGAAGAGGAAGACCTAGGGAAAAGTAGCTACATCGCTGCGTGTGCTTGGCCAGGTGGTCGGTTCAACCGGCCACACAGTGTAAAAGTACCTGGCAAACATGAACATACATGACCGAAAGCGGAAGTCAGGCCCACTGGTTTCGGAGCTGCAGGCAATGACGTAGCGGCAGCGGCTGAATAAGATGGTCAACCTGAATTTCTCGGCGAATCGCGACGTGGCGGTGGTAATGGACGACGAGACCTGTCTCACCCTGGATGGCAACGACTGGCAGGGCACTTCGTATTTTACTTCCCTCACGAAGGAAGTGAGCTCCGAGGTGAAGTTCATTTCACACATCAAGTTCCCCAAGAAGGTGCTGCTGTGGCTGACAATCAGCGAGAAGAGGATGTCAAGGCCACTCTTCTTTCGCTCCGGACTGGCCGTGAACGGGGAAATTTATAGTACAAAATGCCTGCCGAAGTTGCGTCGTTCATCAAAAAATACCATAAGGGCGAAGACGCGGTTTTTTAGCCGGATCTGTCGTCGGCCCACTACTCGAAGCGAACGTTGGAGGAGATGGAGCGGCTGAATATCGATGTGGTACCGAAGTCGGCGAACCCACTGAGCGTCCCCAAGCTGCGTCCCATCGACTTCTGGGCCAATCTGAAGCGTAAGATCTACTCCAACAATTTTGTCGCGAAAACTGAGGAGGAATTGATAAACAAGACGATGAAAGAACTGCCTTCCATGGGAAATTTATCAAAAGCATTTTATCTGTCTTAGCTTTCCAGAACAATATTGTTTTTCCAACTAGAGCTAATTTTCAGAATACTAGACATGCAAATGAATTACTGAGAAACCGAACCCAAGTTCACCGGGTCTAAAATGCATCTCAAATCACGGTCCATTAATATTCAATTCACTACCTAATGACTTAAAAATAATAACGAATAACATTTTCTTCAAAAACAAGCTGATGCAGCACATCTTGAGGAACGTAAATTATTATATTTTCTAAATGTGTCAACACAATTTTCCATACGCAGGTTTTTTCTTGCTCTTGCTAGATTTTTCTCCTGAATTTTAAAAAATTATTAAAGAACGTTATCATAAAATAAATTAAATGTTTTTATTTTTTGGAATCCCTTAAAAGGAATAAAGTTCCACTAGGATCTGATTTGCATTTTATTTTTGAAGTTATTTATTTTTGTTTTGTTTAAGTAACGTTAGTAAGTGTCCATAGCCAGGGGGCTTTCTGTGTGAGCTCTTTGGTGTTAGTGGAAGGTTAAAAAAATTAACAATCCAGTGGATGGATTTTTAACCTACGCGTATTATGTTCTCGTAATGATTTATGGCTAACCCACAATTGCGTGATCTTGACAAATTTCCCATAGGTTTTCTGTCAAATTTACGTCAACGGAATGCAAATAAACTCAAATTTTTGGGGATAACCCTTTACTATAGCCACTTTTTACATGGTCATGATATTTAATGTGTATCTTAAAATTTCATGAGTTTGAAATTTGCATAAATAGCACTTTTGGCTTTTATGATATCTCATTTTTTTATATGAGAAAAATAAGCCCTTGTGAAGAACGAGCAATTTATATGTATGTCAGTATTTGATCCATTTCATATTGGATCAGCTGATCAGCTTATAAGAGCATATGAGTCGTATACGAATGACAAGCAGTGAATGCGTTTGAAATTTTACTCTTTGAATATATGATACAACATAGAGACTGAAATGTTTTAATGGTAAGTTATTTAAACTTTAACAACTATTTTATAAGGAACAGTAAACATTTGCAATACCTCAGTACATTCAATAGTTCAAATGAAAATTAATTATAGCAATGAAATTTCCGACAAATTGTATTTTAACATGTTTCATAAATCATCCTTTATGCTAAAAATATCCACTGTTCCTATTTATAACAACTGAATTTGGGATTTGGGGAATAGCCTAAGGCAGTCGAAAGATTTGTCAACTGTGCCAGGGTTCGTGGAGTCGCCAGTTCCTTGTCAAGCGATCTTCTGGCCGTAGTCTTCCGAAGGTCCTCATTGAGATCGACTGGCCCTGCAATAACAATAAGCCATCACATAGGCTATTCTCTCGAAGCAACTTGCTGAGAACAGCCCTGCAGACATAAGTAATCCTAGCACTGATGGCGGGTTTTTATCGCAGCATATCACACATCACATCATCTTGTATGTAGGAAAACTATCTTTACAAAACGAGGGTAAGCGAATCTACGAAAAATGATGTTCAGAGTATTTTGCCTCGTGATGACACGTACACTGAAAGTTAATTTTAGTTTATATTACAAAATCGAAGGTATTACTCCCATATCCATTCGTTGTTTTCTGCAACGAAACTGATTTGTACTTTCTATGAAGATACATTCGTTACATTCGATTCGATACATTTATGACATACGCGCAACAGTCAAAAGGACGCATTTTTTTTTTTGACACAGAAAGAACATTCGGCATTGTATGAAAACAATACATAACGCTACGAATATTTTGTCACAAATTAAAAAAAAACGTCGCTCTACTGTTTGCATGAAGAACTGGCAGATCTACTTTATCGACTCGAAAAGCAATTGGCAAAAAAGCGCAACCACGTGGAGTTGTCCTGCGTGTTTTGTAATTTCTGATATGGAACTCGAACCTGAATTTTTGGAAAGTACAGATACTGAATCCGTGGTTGATCTCACTAGACCATGCTGACTCGTGAAAATATGCTCGATTAACGAGCATGAACTTGTAGCGCTTGACAGCGCTTTGGTTTTTATTTTGGGATAAATTATTGCCGCCTATCCCAGCAGCAACGCCTTTTTGCATGAGAACGATAAAAAAGAAACAACGATTGGCTGATCTTTACGAAATTCATTTCCTACTTTTTACAAAAAGGTACAATGATAGCCTTTCACCAGATAAAAAGCGATATGAATGTTTAATACAATACACGAGACATTTGTTCTAGGTACAAAATCCATGTTTACGAAGCGAGTGAAAGCTATTTTACGAAAATAAATTTTCAGTGTACGAAATGCTTGAGAACTTGAGCACCTAAAAGCATCAGCTTTTGACTTATTCTGAATTTAAATAAAATTTGAGAATTTGGGTTGAGTGTTTCCAAAGTGTTTTTTTACAAAAGTTTTCACGTGCATACGAAAGAAAAGATGAACAGGGAAAAAATCTGAATACTCTTTGTAATGTAAATATTAAGAAATGTAAAACTATGTTTCACTCCAAAATTTGCAGCAACTTGCAAGAAATATTGCTTTCAAAATTTGGTTTTTGCTTACGATATTGTCAATGTACAAAATATCTCAGAGCTAAGCACGATTTATGTAGTAAACTTGTATGTTTAGTGACGCTCGTATGTCCATGGTATTGAACAGAAATTCACACTACTTTTTACAACTGATCTGCATGGCTGTGGATGTATGGATGCTTTAAAGGCGATTCGGTTCAGGTGTTACGTTCCATAATAACCCCTTTGCTTCATTATAAACGAACCACGGACCAGTACGACCACATCCAAATAAATGTTTTCTATTCTCGTTAAATGCTGTACAAAATTACGATCACCAGTCCTTGACCACTTTCTCAAAGGTAATAAGAATGATATCGTGTTATAAATCTTCATACGCAATTTTACTTCCAGCATGTACTATCATAAAAAAATCGAACATGTGCATCCCACTTCCATCGTTCCCAATGATCCAGCTCGACTGAATCACCTACTTAACGATATCGATTCCATCGCTTTAGCACAAAACTCCCTGTGTGCAATTATCGTTCTCAATATCTGCCCTGACTTTCATCCGATCCAGTTCACCCAATCCCACATTTCCACCGCAAGCGTTAGACTGCCATGGGATGCACCAGATTAACTGTCATCCAACCGTTCCCACCAGATGACCTACATCTATTGTTCGGTTCATAACCAGCCAGCACCCTGTTCGATCGATCACCTCTCAATCAGAGCATCACGCAAGAGCGTCCCTCCCGCGGAATGGAAATCAACGGCATTGTGCATTACCAAAGTCCGAGTGTAATTGGATTTCCCAGCGATCTTACCGGATGATGAGCTCGGCGGCAGGCGAAGATATGCACATGCGATGACGCATCGACGACGATCGACGACGACGGCGACGGCACCGGTGAGAACCGTTCTGCCGAGCTGCCGCAGCCTCGGTTGGATTGAACTGGAAGGTAGTACAGGTGAAAAAATCACGCTAATGCGAAGCGTTTCCACCGGGTTAAATTAAAAATTCTCTATTTTTTGCGCACTCTCGTTAGCTCCGTTACCCACAGCTTTTGCGTATTCTTTTCTTTGGATCCGTTCACTCGTTCAGCAGTAGAAATATTTTGATTTAAACTGTGCTTTCTGGTAAGTCGAATGAAAGCCAACGCTACCTATTCACTACGTTCTTCGTTACAATCTAATGTTTCGACTTGGTCGATTCTTCTTTCCGGTGGCTTATTTCTTTCCTTCACTGCCTGCTCCGATCAGTATGTATACCCTTAGTTTATTTACCTTTTCGCGATTAGTTATGCTATTATCTGTTTTTAGCTGCTTTTCCGCACAAAGCCTTCCGAATCAAATGGGACTGGCGAGAACAACTTAAGCTATTCAGCGTATGTATTAGTTTCTCTACTATACTTTTCTTTCCGCATACATTCGCTATAGGTATCCGCTTCAGCACGTTAACGGTTGGATTTTCCTGTACACTTCGGTGCGCACGGGTTTTGTTTCAAGCTTTTACACACTACAATGATGACGGTTAATACATTTAAATTTTAATATCTGCCTTAGGAGAGCTCAAATTGTAACAGCAAACTGGCTTTTTACAACGCTTTCTTGTATGTGCTAAGGAGCTTGGCTAAACCTGTTTTGCCATTTCTTCCACACACTTGGTGCACTTGTTTCTTCCAATAATTAAGCTTATTGTTCAACGATTTAACCTTCGAACATTTTATTTCAATGAAGAACTCACTAGTAATGTAATATGTTGTTATATTTACACACCACTGCAGATTCACAGCTATTTGAATTTTCAGCGAACTGAATTGTCTGTATGATTACTGAAAACACCTGTTTCGGCTCTCGATATTTCCACTTCAACATAAAC
>JASCZW010008917.1:0-46350 GCA_034211315.2 Aedes japonicus
TAGCGGTATTAAACTCTTGACCTGAAAGTCTGCTTAAAATCAGTCTTGATGTATGTTTAATCGTTCATTACGCTGCAATCAGACTTGGTCAACAAACTCGTTTACTACTTACGCACTCTTCTTTTGGCTGTTGTGTTTTGCTCACAATATCTATTTAGAGTCACTGCAATCCTTATATGTTGACAGTCTGGCTCGTTTCTTTGCTCTTTGCACTGTAGTGTGAGACTTTCCAAAATTCTTTCCATTTGAAAATGCTAGCCACTATTCTTCCGGTCGGTTTTCTCCTAATTTTGGTTTCCTGGTTGTTGTCAGACGTTCTCCGAACACTTTTATAACATTCGTCACGGTTTATTTGCACGTGCAAAATTTTGATACGCTGCTCTTCTTGCTTCGAAGCCAATTTGACAACTAAATAGAAAATGGCAAACATAAAATAGGGTCAATATTTTGTACGCATACACCTACAGAATGAGGTGTATTCAAGTTGTTTTAATTTCACGATTAAAAAAAATACTTCATATTTGAGTCGACAAACTTTGACCATTCCATCCTTTCTTATGTTTTGAGGATGCTTCATGTTATCTGGTGCTAATAAATTTGCTCGTATTGAAGGAATTATAAAACACACATTCTGTGCAAAAATTTAGTAGTTTTCTTGCTGGAAGTTGGTCTAGAAAATGACTTCGTATTTCAGCAACACAATGATCCAAAGTACACCGCACGCAAAACTACTGCTTATTCCATGGATCTCGTATAAAACTGTGGGATTGCCACCTCAGTCTCCGAAGTTCAACTCAATCGAAAATCTATGGCAAGATGATAAAAGTAACGTTACCAACAAAAATCTGCTTTTTGACGCATCGAAAGGGGCTTGGGAGAACATTTCTTAAGGTAAAATATTGGAGGAGTATACCAGAAACATCAAGAGGCCTCAGATAGCTCAATCGAAGAGAGCACGGCTTACTGGTTAACTGTGGTCCATTTTTCAGAAAGTCAGTTGAACTTTTGGCTGGGGAGACCCCGCGTAGAGATTGCATGCCTTCAGTGCCAAAGTCACAAGTTTAAACCTCATTCCAGACCGGTCACAAAAATATACAAATATACAACATTTTCGCATTATTTTCTGCCGCACCCTGTATTGGCATTTTCTACCGCACCCTGTATTGGCATTACTACAGAAATTAACCCAATATTCAAGTTTGAACATTTTCGCATTATTTTTTGCCGCACCCTGTATTGGCATTACTGCCGGGTTTCGGCACCATACATTTGTTCAGAGACATGATTTCTTCACCGGTCACTTATGACGATTGATGGCGTCCAACAACGTTGTCCGGCCGACGACGACAAATAAGTACTCTGGAAGAATAGCGATCGTGTGTTGCATACAAGAGTTATACTTCAACTGATTTAAGTAAAAACATTTCAATTCGTTTTGAAGTAGAAGGAAAAATGTTAAATATTATTCATGGAAGAACACAAGCTCCTATTATAGAATGTGTTATCGGAAAAATTGTTGTACTTTTTATATATAAGTTCTCAAATTTAGGAAAACGTAATCATGTTATTTATTTATTATCCAGCTCCAAACAGCAGTCATGAGTCTGCGAATTGGAGACTGTATATAGCAGTGGACTGTATACAGCAAAGATCTGACTGTTGAGGTACATCATAAAAAAAGCAATTCAAAAGCTTATTTTGATTGTCAACATCAAATTGAAATCAAATTTTGATTTCACTTAACAATTATCAAATTTGAAAAAAAAAACATATTTTGTCTTCATCTTGCGATAATATTGAGTTTACTTTTCTTTGAGAAAAGTAGTTTTGTTTTCATTTTGACAGCTCATAAAGTAGAATACTCATTTTCCTCTCAACGGGATCTAATTTACACCAAATTGACTTTTCAATTTACTTCACTGATAGTAGGATCAGTTTTTAATTTCTTGTAACAGGAATAAATGTTTGCTATCAACTCTGATCCTTTTGCGGTATGGCCATCCATGATCTCATCTCAGGTGCTGGTCGACCGCAAGTCGACCGAGTCGACCGAATATGAAAAGTCACAAGGAGCCAATTTAGGTGAATTCGTTGGTTGCTTTTTGATATTCGTTTCATTTTTAGACTAATGGGCACGGATAACGATGGCATTGTGTCCGGCCTTTTTTGCAAATTGCTTCACGCAAGTGTCTCAGAACAAATCACAACGCAATTTCTAACTAATCTGCCATCTCTGTAATGGTCCATTTGCGGTCTACGGTCATCCATTATTTGATTTTGTTGATGTTTTCATCGGTTTTCGATGTCAAGATCTAAAGTTTTGACTCAAGCTCAAGTTTCACAGGGCAAAGTTTAATACATACTCGTTGTTGGAAATTGAATTCCATTTTGAAAATAGTACAAAATTGAGTACACAGATAATGCCCACGATACGGCGTAATTTTTATAAATTTCAAGCTATCAAGCTAAAAATTCATAGAATACCAATGACAGATGTAAACTAACCTAAAAAAAACGAAAATTAAATTCGGGTGACTGAGACTTTAATTTAAATGTTCAACCATTTGAATTCTGCGCTTTTTATCTAATAATATTCTGAGCTAACAATCATAATGATCATTCAATGTATTAAAATGAAAAATTCAAATGCTATTTACAATATCTATTTAAAATTACAATAAAATAATTATCTAACATGCTGGTGAATTATTGCTTGAGAACTGAGAGGCTGAATTCACCGTCCCTCGACCCTCTTTAATATTAATGAGAAAACCAATCCGACTGACTCCTGCTTATTTCACAGAAATCATGGTAGACTTGCCACTCATTTATAATAAGATTAATTATTACTTATTATTACTTTTAATTCTATATGATGTCACTCTAACGTTACATCACATTATCTCAACGCATTCGAAATATTTTATTTTGCATGAACTATTTTTAACAAGTTCACTATCAAACCGCATCCCTCTCTGGCATTCACATTTTCAACATAATCCGTTCCGTATAATTCATGCTGTACGCGCTCGTTGCCTTCCGTAGATTAAATAGCGTTTTTGCTTTCGTTTTGCATATTTTAAGTGCTCTATAAATTTTGTGGAATTTAAACACTCATGGCTCATCGAAATGCCACTGGAATCCGCATTTTATGTGCTAGGTATGTATGATTCACCTTGGCTCAGTGAGTTTCCTAGCTTGATCCACCGAAGGGTAGACACGTCCAGTTGGCCGATAAAGAAGTGAGAGGTTTGTGCATACTGAATAACTGAACTACCAATGATGCATAGGACGGTAGCTGTGGCAGCCGAGTGATAGTTTGCTTTATGATACGCGCATCATAACTGACAATGTTGGTCGGCAAGTGGAAGAACCATGATGACGTGGAAAATAATTTATAATTAGATTGTCGTACATTAAAAGTTTCGCCATTATGTCACCCTTTCCCGGAGTAAAAACTAGAGGAACTGGTAGGATACGGAAAGCGACCGACAAGTGCCTCGCCCTGTCTGGAAACGTTCTGGGTTGTTCGTTTAACAGTAAACTGGAAAGTTTTTTTTGTCAAAGCGTCGACGGGGAATAGTTTACATAATATGGGCAATTAGTTTGATGGTAATTTTTGGGTGGATTAAGTGAATTATACTCGAGCACTGTGGTTGGAATGAGATAACTGGAGGATGTTCTTTGAGAATGCCAAAGTCATTAGTCATCCTGAGGGCAGAGTTCTGTGCTATAAAGTTATGAGACGATGTGCTCTTTATTAGAACTAAAATTTATTTGACGCCAGAGATTTGTGTCAACACAAACGAGAGTTCTAAAGCTGGCAAAAGTGATTATATGATTTAGATAATATTATGAACAAGGTTTTCCATTTACTTCCAGAAGCAAAAAAATCTGTTTAGTATTAGGTTATTTGGTGAGGAACAATAAAAAAACGCTACTTGAATCAATCATGGTAAAAAAAAACTTTAACACTTACCTCTCGAAACACGGTAATTCCATCAACGATGACCAGTGCTGCCAGAAACAATGCCGAAACGAGGGTCAACGACGTAGGCAAAGCTGTCATGCTGTTTGTGACACTATTGATGTATTCAAATTTCCACCATTTCACAACGGTCTGAGAGCCTTGGACGGCCAATGTGATGTATAATAGCCCTGCAGGGACAATAAATAAGAGGAAACAAAAGTCCGACATAATCGGTATTAGTAATGTTCATGTTTTCTCATTCAAAACGAAAAAAAGGTAATTCTATTGATTTAAATCATTTGAACCGATTTCAGACAAAATTAAAATAACAGATATTCGAAATAAAACATGACCATTTCCAAATCTGAAGCACTATCATGGGATGGATCCCATCCTTAAAAATACTCACAGTGAGTAAACCCAGCTGTGTTGACAATCTTCCCGTATGCCCGGTTGAACACGAATTCAAGTGTAGCAACGTAGTAGAGAGTAACTTTGATTCTCGGCTAGTTACTTTAAATCAAAACTGTTTTTATTCGTGACAGATATTTGATTTTCAATAGATTAATAAAACCTTCAGAATATTATAATATACAATTATAAAAAGGTTTAAAAATAACACCAAGCTTTATTAATGAGTATTTCAGTTAAAATTCATCACACAATACAAAAATCATTCATCATATGATGAGATTCTGCCTATTTCTTACAAACATTGCAAACAAACAATCTTTGCAAATCACTTCAATATTTAAAAACATCTTGTGGGCTTATGTGGTCTTTATGGGATAATTTAAAACAAATAAACCGTCATTCCTGAAACAAAAAGACAGTTTTTTCCGGCATCTTAACAGTATTAATTCAAAACTGAACTGCCGTCGTTCGATAATATTAGGGTCCTCCTGATTCTGGTTTAGTCGACCGTTCGTGTATTTTATTTTTTATCTTATTTTTTGTTCACCCAAAACAAACTAGATTTTTAATAGCTGTTTCTATGGGTTCTATGTTTCCCTATCAAAATTTTTGCACTCAAATGGAACAGGTAATAGGCTTAAATATGAAAAATATATAAATTCTTTGAGAATCTCAAAACAGTTCTAATTGCAACTAGAAAATGAGAAGAAAGATTAGTAATTCCCATTCAATTCCAACTTCCTTTATGCATTGACACACGACACTGAAGAAGTCTGCACATTGTAGACGAAATACGCGTATCTCTCATTTATGAGAATTAGATGAAAATGACTAATCTTTCTTTTCATTCTCTAGTTAATAATATTGATTATCTTGTAGAAATTTTTCTCCACTTTGTTTCATTCGATAAACTGATGTTGACTTCATCGGGAGTTTGAAAGAAATTTGACACATTAATAAAACGCCCGGTCCATTACAAAAAGTATCCAGTGAAATATCTACGTTGTAATGGCGCCATAATGATGGGAAAATGAATGCTAATTTTTAAATATTTACGTAAATAGCCTGGTGTCTCTCCACTTCACGTTTTTATCGGCACTATTTATCTCGTCACTCAGGAATAAGCTCTATAAAAGATGGTTATGCTTCCTCCCTTAGATCAGTCGGTCAAAGAATTATGATTGTTAGAATTAAAAAAAACATTGGTAAAATTAAAAGTTACGTTGGTTCTTTTCGTAGTAAGCGGTCTGCTTTCACAACAAGAACGTTCAAACAGTCAAATGAAAATCTTCCTGCTTGATACATTTAAAAGTTGAAACTTTCAAAATGAATTGTAGAACTATCAAATCGAAATCGTGGCATCGTTAAAAAAAGCAAATTATTTTTATTTCAAAATGAACTTTCAACCAGAAAGTGTCTTGCAATTCAAATAAAAGTAAGCTGTTTTGATTGAAATAAAAAAAAATAGTTGAATCATTATAAATGTTAATAAAACAGCTATTTGTTTGGAAGTAATTTTATTTTAAATTAAAGTTAGATATAATTGAAAGAACTTAATTTTTTTATTTTCTAAACGAATTTCTTTGTTTCTGGTTTACAACGAATTTCTAATTTTAGCATAATCCTCCCTCAAAAGATGCATTCGGAAAATATTAATCATCCATGATCTAACCCTAATCCCTATCCTAGTATAATCATCATAAACCATCAAATATACAATGTTGGAATCGTTGTTGCCGCTGGCCGTCAGGATATAACAGCATTTCCAAACACATAGGTTAACGGGATGTAATGTTAGCCTAGCTCCTTGATTCGGCCTATATACCAAACATGTCATTATTTCTTCGATAATCAACAAAATCATGTTGCTATCAGCACGACTGATTTATTTCAAAGTAATTGAGGCATAATTAATCAATTTATAGTTGTTCACTTCCGCGTAATTTTTGATTTCCTTGACTTTTCAGACACCATGACTTTACTGGTTAAGCTGAACAGATTATCTATACGATCTTCGAATGATCTAAATTTGCCGAAATTGAACCTATAAACCGAACAATGCAGACAAGATGTACAGAATAAAGTCACATGTTATAAACTTACAGGTCACATTGCTAAAATAACAATGATTTAACAAGCAAACGGTGGACCCAATGTTAGGGACATATTGTTTTCTATGTTCCTAACTATGGCACTGTTGTATGAAAAGCGTAGTAAAAATGTTGTTATTGGTAACATTTACAATACAAATGTCTGAATTGCGGTTGAATGTTGTTCATATGGCTCATCTTAACACAAATTAAAGAAACAAAATCTGTGTAGAGTGAATTATAATGTTTTGATTGTCGAATGACCGCTAAATCATATGTAAAAATCAGTTAAGTGATTCTTATCAGTTAAAGTATACTTTGATTTGTGAAATTGTTTGATGGGTAAAGCGAATACAGCTGGGAACGCCTTGAATCAGAAAATCAGGAAGAAACCCGTACGAAGATTGCATTTTATAAAAAATCAATCGAATGGGACAAACTTGCATCCATGATCAGACCCAATTTGGTACCCATAGGTCCGACATTACATCCATATCCCTCGAATGTTTCTGACTTAATAAAACGAGTTATGTAGCTTTTCGTAATAATTACTACCAGATGGCATATTAAACATATCATTGGAAGTGTATAGCCAGTTAAATTTTGTTTCCAGTTCAAATACTTTATGAGTTACAATGAAAAATGTAATCAATTGTTGCATATTAGGCTGAGTCAAGGGACACATACCCTATATAAACAAATTTAATAAACTAATACTGCACGACGGTTTTCAAAATTACCATGCAAAAATCAGACTAACGCCGGTGGTTTCCAGTTCGCACTTCGAAGGCGTCTTCGCTTCTGTTTCGGCCGGAGGAGTATCGAACCCGGTGTTCTCTGTCGTTGTCAAGGGGGTTTCCTCCTAGGAATCGGATTTCGAGAACGAATTGTTGGACGATGGACCGGTCGTCGACGGGGTTTGCTCGAACGGATTTATAGTTCGGATCCGATTCGCTGTGGTGAGACATTCGCAGTTGGAAGAAAGTCGACTTTTGCTATTGTTCGTTGGGGTGTTATGCTGCTTCATTATTAGGTTGTCCAGCGTGCTGGTTCTATCTAAAGAGTACTCTGTCAGAGGGTACTGCTATAAGGTTAAAACTTTGAATGAAATCTCCATATAAAATACACCAACGAGTCTCACCTTAAAATCCTCTACAAACGTAACACAGAACAATATTCGTGAACAGTTTAAATGTTTTCCCGAACGAATGAAAAAAACAGGCCGACTTTGACAGCAAAACCCGATTTTTTTTCTATCAAACAGCGACTGCTTGCTTTTTGTGTTGGAGGGTTTGACAGTTCTACAATTTTCATGGCAATAGAAATCACTTTTAAGTTAACACACTGAACCGAAAAAATATACTTTCAAATCAAACGAAGAACTTTCGTTGTAAATAATTTTACTCTTAATTTAATGAAAAATAAACACTTTTCAAAAGTAAAGTGCAAAACTTTTAATAAAACAATATTTATTTTTTGTGTGCACGTTTTTTCAGTATTTTTCGTGTAATGAAATTTATCATTGTTAGAATCTCCATAATAATCGTCGCGTGTGATAGTGGATGCTGTGTTTATGACCAAAGTCATACCTAAACATCATTTCTGTGTTGAATAGAACTAAAATCCGGTGTAAATGGATTTCGAAAACGAACCGGTTGGTACACGTTTGCTGATTATTGCTCATTATCCGGGTGAGCTCTTTCCATTTAACTGATTTATTTGCCGTTTTTCCTAAGAGAAACGATAATTAGTTGTTGAAAAATTCAATTGACAATATTGACAACCTTGATCAAAGAGTTGTGTTAACAATTTCGTGCATGGAAGAGAGAAGGCTGTTTTTTTCAGTCATGAAGCAATTATACGCTTGGACGTCACCTTATTCCGATACATCTTTGATTCGAACTTTTTCGGTTATTCAGATTACATAATAGGTTAGGGTAGCAAGTTCAACGTGCATTTTCTTCCGTTGTGTTTCCCGATATTATAACACAATTATTATTAGATTATTCATGTTTGGCCCTTAACTGTATCGCCACCGTAGCCATTCTTGGCTCAACCGGCTTGTATCTGTCTATCAAACTCAACTCCAGGACTCGGGAAAATCTCTCCGGACACCCGGTATCCTACTAACACCGATGTTCGGCAAACTTCTCTTGGTAAACCAGTTGCAGCACGGACCAGTTCGAATACCGACATGGCATTCCAAAGTAACACACAAACATCTTTTTAGAATGATTTATAATTGTTTGTATTATAAATGTATTATAAACGTATTGCAAAACATGTCAAGTTTGGAGCGGTTTCTATCTTTCGTATTCTATAAATCACTCTGACAAACGGTCGAGCTTAAAATACTTTTCTCAATGCTGCAAGTGATTAATACTTTATTATTGTTCTTAAAAACATTACACCAACCATGTTTTGTAAAACGTGTTCTTTTTCTCATAACGATGAATTTGTTGTACAAGATTGTGGTTTCACTGCCAACGGAAGTATATCATAGATACTCAGAGTTTACTTTTCAACAATCTGAGTTGGCTTAGCAAAGAAGCTGAAACCCTATCACGCCAAGGACTAGTGTTCAAATCCACGCATGGCAATGTAATATTTTTGTGTGAGGATATTTTTTTCCATTTTATGTTTTATAAGGCTTCACTTTTCACGCTTTATGCGTCATATAAAAGTATGAAATAAAGTATTATACACCTAAATGTATATCCTGTTTATGTCATTCAACAGTTTTTCAACTTGTTTAATACAAGCTGTGTTGCTTGGGTTGCTGTAGATACATTTACACAATTGGAGGAGTTAATTTCGAGATACGATGCTACTTCACCTGCAATGCCATATGGGGCAAGCTTGGCCGTTTTGGATCATTTAGGTACCATGAAAAAAGCAGAACGCTAACCAATTGGACCTCGCAAAGAGGATTTCGTAAGTGCTCTCAAAAACGCGGAGCGAAACAGGTAAGTGTTATCCTTTTTGTTCCTTGAATTAAATGAACTATATTATATGTTCACATCACTTATCGAGGTGAATCCTGATCCATCGAGCCCTACCCTACTAACATAGAAAACCCTCCTTCCTGTGACATTTTTGGGGATGCAGAGGTAAACACGGTCCCTAAGCAGCAAAGATCACACTAACTTTCCTTCGCTATTCCCAACTGATTGCGAGGACGTGGCCGTTATTGATTATTAAAGGAATTGAGTCACTGAAACGTGTACAGTGAGAATGGTCGGTTACCCCCAGCCCCACTCAGTTGAGTCATTGTGCAATTTCACTGATTCTGATCAATCACGGAGTAGCAACCATTGCACACTGGGCCAGAATGAAAAATTAGCAGTAATAAATTATTTTCACTATGAAGATGCAATTTTAGAACAAAACTGTGAAGAGCGAAGTTGCAGCTTATAATTAGGGCTTTAATTTGACATCAATTTCAGTTAGGGTGGTCCTTTAATATATTGAAATAAAAATTCTATCTTTCACATTTCTTGGCATAAAGCAATACTATGTTCAACAAAGTTGTTCCTTATTAAATTTAAAGTAACTTTGCGTAAAAATTATAGCCGTAGGTCTTTTGTGTCATTAGTTATGATCATTTTTACGCTTAAGAGTAGGGTGGCCCTGAAAAAATTAGTATTTTTCGCCTAACTTTTTCATTTCAAGTTTTATGAAATTGGTGTTTCAGGCAAACTTTTAGAACTTGTTTAAATACACACTTTGATGAAGAAAAAACCTAATTTTATACATCCGTTCAAAAGATTTCGTGATTTTAGTTCAAAAATTACGATTTTTTCAAATTACATTATTTTTTAAAGGGGGAAAAACGGGGATGCAAATACGATAGCATATGAATGGCAAAGGTAAGAGGTCTCTTTTGTTTGTAAATACTCAGGTGAATTTGGAAGAATTTGAGGTTAAATGGTACCATGAATGTATGTCCTTTTTAAAAACAATTCTTGATTTTTTCTTAAATGTTGATGGCAATGACGAATAAATCACCATATATTAATTAAAAAAACTATTATTTTTTTTTATTTATCATTTATTTGTACAGGCTCAATTGAACCAAATTTTCAGAGCTAAGTTTTCATATTTGTATACATCAGGTATTTTAAAACTAAAGTTAGGAGGATAGAGCCGATTACTCGCGGCCGTCTCGAGGTTAATAAGGATAACAATTTAATGGATAGGAAGATGGGCGGGAATTTTGAGTATGGTTTATATAACACATTTATTTTATATTCTAAATTGTACAAAAAAAACTTAAAACTATACAACTTTTGATTGTGTTTTTACTTGGACATTTTTGAATGAGAAAAACTAATATTTGCAATGCGTTTATTTGTATTATAAACAAACATGCCAAAAACGTACCAAAATTATAAACTGTGCAAAAGTATAGTGCGCCATTTAAAAGTGAAGAAGGCTGCCATTTTATTCACGTCTAGCTAGCTTTCTGATTTTTTCAAGTGCTGAAAATTTCTGAATGGTTTTATAATAACGATTTTTAAATTATTCTATCATTTGCTAGTACTCTATGTCTCGAGTGTGTTTATGCTTTTACATATTCTCTGTAAAAAGGGTAAAAATATCCACTATTTAACATGTAGGAAAAATTGAACACATCGTCAGCATTATATTCATCAAGTTCGAATATGAGCTCCACAGATTTGAAAATAACAGTCGATGTGAATGCGTTCAATTGGTATTTTGTTTTAGGATTCATTCGATTTGACAGAGCTAGTGAGCCACGATTACCGAGGTACATTGACTTTGCTCTGGAGCTGTCAAGTTGTTACCGGATTGTTTGCGAATGACCAGTCATTTCTTAGTGTTTTATAAAAAAAAAGTTGCAAACAACAGCATCGATTATCTTTTATTGACAAATATGATATATTACTGATAGATCACGAAAGACATCTCTTAAATCTCAGTATATTTAAAGACCACATCAGCTACAAATTTTATCAAAATATAGCTTCTTAAGCCATACACTTTGTCAAAGACAGTGTGTGGCTAAAATTATATTTTCATGGTCAAAATAATTTCTTCCTCAATATTTTCTTCTTCGTCCCTCAAATTAATTTTCATGATAGGTATTTTAATAATCATTGCATATTTTTACCCTTGGTAAACTGAATTACTATCAGCAAATTTATGGATTTAAACTGAAAACAATGCAAATATTAGTTTTTTATTGAAATATGGTGATTTATTCGTCATTGCCATCAACATTTAAGAAAAAATCAAGATTTTTTTTTTTTTAAAAGGGCATACATTCATGGTACCATTTAACCTCAAATTCTTCCAAATTCACCTGAGTATTTATATACAAAAGAGACCTCTTACCTTTGCCATTCATATGCTATCGTATTTGCATCCCCGTTTTTCCCCCTTTTAAAAATAAAGTAATTTGAAAAAATCGTAATTTTTGGACTAAAATCACGAAATCTTTTGAACAGATGTATAAAATTAGGTTTTTTCTTCATCAAAGTGTGTATTTAAACAAGTTTCAAAAGTTTGCTTAAAACACCAATTTCATAAAACTTGAAATGAAAAAGTTAGGCTAAAAATACTATTTTTTTCAGGGCCACCCTACTCTTAAGCGTAAAAATGATCATAACTAATGACACAAAAGACCTACGGCTATAATTTTTGTTAATGAATCTGGACACTTTTCAAACCACAAACTAGCATGCAGTTATGAGCTTGTAAATTTATAATAGCATATTAGTGTTAAATTTGAGAGGATTCATCGATTTCTTTTACAATTTTTCCAAGTTGTAACATTCCGCCCTCTCTTATGTTAGGCGGTGGGAATTTCTTTCGTGATATCGGATCGGTAGATTTACAGTTAGGTTATAAAGAGCACCTGAGCCGAAGAGATAAATAGAAGTGAACTTTCAGATGATTTGTTTATAGTTCAATCAAATAATTAACCTTCAAACATTATATGTAATCAGTAACAATGAAGGGTGGCAGTGATAGTATAGACCAATAAAACTTCAAGATTAAGGGGCTATTAAGAAGAACATCCGTCTGAGTTCATCAGATAGAGCTCGAATGGGCTTCAGCTTAATAAACAAATCAATTATCTGAGAAATGTACCTGCATGTTTAATTTTTGGCATAACTCGGAAACAAAAAAAATACTATAGTTAAAATGTCTCCAATTCAAGCTTCAAAACCGTTAAAAATCTTGCATGATTGAACAATTTGTTTTTCTGGCTTTCCCATGCAGTTTTTCTCCACAGTAAATTTATTTGTTAGAATTTTTCTTCAGATTATGTTTTCTTTGTAGTTTTGGGCAAATTTCCGATATAAATTTTGTTTTACGACGTTATACATTTTTTTTGTTCCAGTGTTATACAATTTTTAAATAGGTAATGTTGGGAAAAATCAATAAATTTCACATGGGGTTTTACTGGAAAACGCTCAACCCTGTTTTCACGTTTCATTTTTGCCGATGCTAGGGTACGGGACGGGTTTTAAACAGTTTATTCAGCAAATGGAACATTTGGTGAAGCTGTATGTTATCTATAATTAAAACTGCCAATATTTAGAAGTTAATCCCTTTGCGTACTTCTGATCTATCGAAACATATCTTCAGAAACGAGCATTAGACTCAGAAAATTTCATAGCCATGGAATAAAGTTCCCCAATTGCAGGGACTTATTAAAAGCATGCGGATTGCTTTTCGACCAAGAAAATGTTTTCTTCAGCTCCGCAGTCTGTACATAAATTAACAATATTGTATGAAAGTCAATTTCCTCAACCCGCTCATGCGTTTTACCCAGTCGCTATCGGAAACAATCAACCAAAACATGTCGTTTGCTACGTTCACAAACTCATCCGCTAGCAGGTTATGAAACAGGTGTGTACGACTAAACTTTTAGTTTGTCATTGATCTTTAGATTGGAAATATATATTTCCCATTTCATTTGCTCTTACGGAAATGTTAGACGAAGCGACTGTGATGACAAACAAACAAATGTAAGAGACAGCGGGCTTCGCGTTACAACACCTGTGCGCTATAGTCATGGTTAACAAAGAAGAGAGGAAACATGGGCTCTCTCAAAAGCAACAGTGATGCCATAACTGCCGCTCAACAGCGAAGCATTATTTATCGTTAAGTACTGTTGAACAGCTCCGAAACATATGATAGTGCCAGATGATGGATAATATAATCATAAGCATAGATCAACCTCTAATGACTGGAAGAAACTTGAAATGAATAGTGATTTCAGATCATCTACATATGAAATAAATTTAACTCAATGCTCAGCATTACATTCTGGCAACACGTCTAGATGAGAGTAGGAGCTGATGAAGACATTCCCTCTGGCGCACGCGAACAATTGCAAAATACACAAAGGCAAAATTTGAATTTGGTGGATGATGTATTTTATATTTTCAAAATAACAGTAATAAATTGGTAATAAATCATAATTTATACATTTAATCATTAACCCGATAAACAGAGCTTATGTTTGTGAAATAATTTGGAAAATGTCTTAGACCTATTTTTTAACAACTGATTAGAACAGTCATCCCTGATTAAGCCGTTCCCTACCCTATGTCGATAGGCTCTACACGGGAAAAAATCTTGTAGTAGAAACTACCATTTTACCCGACTACGCCTATCTTTAAAACTACCATGAAATTTCAGTCAAATTTACTACGTTTATGGTAAAACCTTGAACGTTTGTGGTATATTTGACAGACCTCATATTGATATCAACCGCACCATGGTTGGTCTAATCGCAGCCATGGTAAAATCAAACGCATTTATAGTCAGCTGAAAATTGTTGGTGCTTGCGCTTAATTTAACCCTCGGAATGGTAGTTTCTACCGCGGTTTTTGTTTTTGCGTGTATGCATAGACACAGTTTCATAACAACCTCAAACGCTTCGGCCCAATCTGTGTGATAATAAATGAAGACCTCTTCCTTAAGAAGCAAGCAAAAGATGTCTCGATGGCAACGACAGCGCCATTCTTTCTCTAGTAACGATTATCTCTAATCAATGTCAATATGAATGTTACAAAACACCCTTCACTGACGGTAATTTATCCATTTTTCTCAATGAAGGTCGATGTCTCGCGGAGAGACAACGGGCATCCAATGCCGGCTGTGCGTCTACATAATTTACGACCGTACTTCCGATTGAAAATTTATGCCGAAATGTAAATAACTTATTACCAGCCGAACGTTATTTCACACCCTTGCTCGGTGGTTTCTGGAGAGCACCACCATTGTTCGTTACGCCATGCCGCGTATGGAAAATAAACAAAACGAAACATCCCGGCCATGCTGAGCACGGAGACCGTCACAACGTAATGATGTTCAGTGTGTGTTCCTGGATAACAACGTTATAGGTGTTGTCGTCCCACAGAGCATTACGCATTCTAGCGAACAAACTAAAAAGCAAAGGTTAAGAAACGACGGCGTAGCCAGAAGTAGGGCAAGTAAGCAACAAAGTTGGAAGTAATGAGTCAAAAATTTTAAGGTGTTTTTTAATATATACAGATAAGATGGGAGAGCCGTTTCTTCTAAAGGTTAGCTTAGCTAAGATTATGTTAAACTGGCAGCAATTAGTTGCTATTCACTTATGTTTCAGAACCAGTGAGATTGTCTAATGAATGCAATGAAAAAAACAGATTGAACCATTTTTTTGTTTCATATATCAAAATAGACCGCTTATCCGCTAACATTCTTGAGAATTGTTATTCTATATGACTATTAGTGGCCTATAGTGCAATAATGTCACACAATCTGAGATCCTATAGCCAAAAAAACAAAACTTACACCGCCCCTTATTTGTAATTCTGCCTTTGTGCTCGAAAGTACAAGCAGCTTGAAATATTGTACCCTTACGATGCTTTATTTTCTTTTTTTTTTCTAAAAAAAACAATATTACGATGCTAAGAGAACGTTCGTCATAAAGTAACTGTCATCATTCTGTTTTCTCTCCGTTGTTCCATAAAATCGACCTTGGAAAAACGGAATTTGGATCAGGTACTGCTAGTAATCAAGTTATGCAAAATGCAAGTAATAAAAATACATGAACAATATTATGTTTAACACACATTTCCCTTCAAACAGGATTGAGTAAATTCTATTGTACAAAGCGTTACACATTATTCGTTTATCCGAAATGACACATTCATTGCTTAAGCTACAGAAATTAAAAGTCATTGAATGACAGTTAAAAAAAATATATAGGAATGTTATCTACTCCAGCTGGACAGTCTAATAAATCTAACTTACCACATTCATCCTTCACTTCCACAGTTCGAACGAAAACGGCCCCCACGAGAATCGATACGATTCCGAAGCAACTGGAGTACAGGCCCAAAACAGCCGTTACCATTGATAGCCCAGCATCATCATCTTGGTCACCGGGTCCCGATTCACTGGCCCTTGCCGTCTCCGGCCGTCCGTCATTTGGAGTGTGGTTGTTTGCATCGCCCTGATGGTGCGAGCTCAGTTGACCAAGTTGATGAATGATCACACTATATTGGGCCACCTCACAGATGCCAACCAGAATCGATGCCAGTACGAGCGTTAACCGCAAATTATGCAAAGCCAGCAGATTATGACGCCTGCAATGATACACAAACAAAACCAACAAATGCAAAACATTAGTAACAACAAGCGTGAGTGAATCTCTCGGTAGAAGATGTATGAATGGAGGTGCCAAGCTCAAATGCTCCTGAATGCATTGTGTAGCTAAAATCTTGCACTACCATGCAGGCCACTTTGGACTTTGGAGAAATACAATTGCATAAATGGCCAACAGGACCGGTGGCAGGGTCGGGTGGTGAAAGTGTAACCAGTAAATCATCGCTTGTTTCGAATGAAAATGGATGCCAGATAGGAAAAGAGGGGTCGGAAAAGCAGAACGAGCGTTCGGCAAGTAACTGTGAAACCATTATGAAAGCGTATCCAGTCCAGTCTATGCTCATGGCATATAGACAAACATCAAGCGTAGGAAACTAATTGATTTGATATATAGAGTGTCATTACTTTTGAGAGGATTTATCCGGAAAGTATACAAATATTTATTTGAATTTATTAAAAACTAGCTGATCCCGGTGCGAGCGTTGCTACGCCTGCAACTAAATGAATGAACATTACATAGAACTGACGCTTTTTTTAATGAGTTTTTTTTTGAGTAATAAGGAGTTCAAACTTCTATCAGAACATTCTTCTTACCCAGACAATACACAGTTTGTGGCTTAATTAGCTGTATAATTCTCAGGATTGGTTGAAATTTGTGTATGAATTCACCATAGAAACATTTCTTGCATTCAGAAAACCCCGAATACCATTTTTGATTCCATTTGCTTGATTAGTTCTCAAGCTATGCAGAAATGTGTGTTTCATTTGTATGCGAGCCGTTAGGGGGAAGCGGTGTCAAACAATCATAAGAACCTTCCCCAGCCCCAAAAATACCTGCATACATATTTTCACTCCGATCGGTCAGACAGACAGTCAGACAGAAATCCATTTTAATATAAATAAAAATCCTGTTTCCAATAACCCCCACATGCCAAATGTGGTTTCATTTACTTGAATAGTTCTCGAGTTATGCAGAAAATTGCGTTTCATTTGTATAAGAGACCCCCACCCCACCCCCTTTCAGAGGGCAAAGGGGTCTCAAACTGCCATAGAAATATGTCTGACATTCAAAAAAATCCACATGCTAAATTTGATTCCATTTGCTTTATTAGTTCTCGAGTTATGCAGAAATTTGTGTTTCATTTGTTTGAGAGCCCCCCCCCCCACCCCCTTCAGAAGGCGGAAGAGTCTCAATGACCATTCATATGGGAGATCCCTCCCTCCACTTTTAGAAGGCGGAGGGGTCTCAAATCATCATAGAAACATTTCTCTTCTTCAAAAACCTCCATATGCCAAATTCGGTTCCATTTTCTTGATTAGTTCTCGAGTTATGCATAAGTTTGTGTTTCATTAGTATGGGAGCCCCTCCTCTTCTCAAATTAGCATTGAAACAGTATTCATCTACAAAAACCTCCACATGCCAGATTTGGTTCAATTTGCTTGATTAGTTCTCGAGTTATACAGAATATTGTATTTCATTTGTATAAGAGCCCCCCCTTTCAGGGCAAAGAGGAATCTGAAATCATCATAGAAACCTTTCTTGCCTTTAAAACCTCACACATGCTTAATTTGGTTTCTTTTGCTTGGGGTCTCAAACCACCGTAGAAACATTTCTTGCCTACAAAACCTCCACATGCCATATTTGGTTCCATTTGTTTGATTAGTTCTTGAGTTATGCAGAAAATAGTTTTCATTTGCATGGGATCCCACCCTTTCTAGAAGCGGGAGGGCTCTCGAACTATCATAAGATGCTTTCCCGGACCCAAAAACCACTGAATATAAATTTGCAAAGCAGTAGGTATAGTTCTCATGTTTGGTTGAAATTTGTTTCATTTGTATGAGAGCCCCCCTTTTTAGAGGGAGGAGGGGCTTTGAACCACCATAAAAACATTTCATGCCTTAAAAAACTCGTCCATTCCAAATTTGGTTCCATTTGCTTGATTATTTCTCGAGTTATGCCGAAATTTGGGTTCCATTTGTTTGAGAGCACCCCCTCCCCCCTTCCTCCTCATATGACGGAAGAGTCTCAAATCACCATAGAAACATTTCCCTCCTTCAAAAACTTCCACATGCGAAATTTGGTTCCATTTCTCTTATTAGTTCTCGAGTTATGCAAGGATTTGCGTTTCATTTGAATAGGTTCCCCCCCTTTCAGAAAGGGGAGGGGTCTCAAACCAACATAGAACAATTTTTTGTCTTCAAAAACCACCACATACTAAATTTGGTTCCATTTGCTTGATTAGTTCTCGAGTCATGCAGAATAGTGTATTACATTTGTATCGGAGCCCCCCCCCCCTTTTAGGATGGGAAGGGGTCTCAAACCAACATAGAAACATTTTTTGTCTTAAAAAACCACCACATGCTAAATTTCGTTCCGTTTGCTTGATTAGTTCCCTAGTTATGCAGAATATTGTGTTTTATTTGTATGGGAGCCCCCCCTTTTATGACGGGGAGGGTTCTCAAGCTACCATAAAAACCTTTTTTGCCTTCAAAAACTCACACATGCTAAGTTTGGTTTCTTTTGCTTGATTAGTTCTCGAGTTGTGTAGAAATTTGTGTTTCATTTGTATGGGAGCCCCCCCTTTCAGAGGAGGGAGGGGTTTCAAACCATCATAGGATTATTCTCCGGCCCCAAAAATCTTTGCATACAAAATTTCACGCCGATCGGTCCTTCCGCTCGCGAGTTAAATCGTGACAAAGGAAACCCCAACTCATTTTTATTATATAGATACGTTTAAAACGAAATCAGCCAGACATAAAAAAGATGTATTATAGATTTAGTAATTACTAAAAAATCTTTAAAAACAATTATTAATTAAGGGCATTTAAAATGATAATTAAAGGATTTTAGGCGAGGGTCCGGTGTATATAGAGACAAGAGTTAAATTGTGTTGTTCATTAAGAAACAACAACAACAACAACAATGAGTCATCGTAATTTCCAAATCCACCTCCCTCTTAAAAGCGTATCGCAATTTATAAGCGTTCCTATAAAGTACACTAGAACTAGGTTTGTTGATAATTAGATTCATCTATAATAACTTCACGCAATAGTGGATTGAAATATTCGTTGCTGGAAAATGTCTTAATATTATTATCGTTTCATTTGATTCCTGGAATGGCGCACAAACGACCATCGATTTTAATCTTAGTTTTGTAAACCGCTCGCACTTTGGACTTTACACACTGAAAGTTTATGTTCGTAAATTAACTTGCACTCGTTTCGTAAACATGGGTTTGGAACATGGAACAAAAGTCTCGTATAACGTTTACATTAAAAAAAAGCAGAAAACAACGAATAGAATCATTAGTTCTACCTTCGATTTCATAGTATAAAATAAAATTAATTTTAAGTGCATTCTTCATTAAATTCTCCACAGTTGCTTTGGTGACTTTCCTGGTGGCTGCTGTCTAGTTTTTTTGGAACTCTGGCATGGTACACTGTACCCTCCTTCCAAAAGTGTCGCATGGCAATCGCCCAATACCGTTCAATTAACCGAAGATCCGGGAAGTTCAGCGGATTGATGACCTTTTTCACGAATTGTTCGTTATTGTTTTTGGTTGGGAAACTAGGAGAATTTAAAATTTAACACTTCATTTGATCACTTTTTAAAAAATAAAAAATTAAACCTTGAAACACTTTTTTAAATTTTCGCTAGAATTCGCGAGCAAATTCCATTTAATTCCACTATGAGCTTATCTTTTGACAGATAGGCCTATTTCGTCTGCTACTTACAGACTTCTTCAGTGTCGAGTGCTCGACTTGAAGGAAACATCATAGTAGGTCTAGTATTTATAGTAAGTTTGTCGGTACCGCGGTATGTGAGGTAGGAGTGGGTAGAGAAGTTCTTGAGTGTGTTTATGTGTTTGTTCATATACCTGAGATGTTGTTTGATACCCACAAGGTTATTCATTATTACTTCGTTTGAAGTTAGTCAAAATGGTGTGTTGTTGTGTAGTGAGTTGTTTTTGTGTGAAGGTATAAATTTAAACAGCCACGAATATCCGTTTCCTTGATCCTTGTTAAGCAATTTTTTGGAATTTTGTTTGTGGATTGCTATGCTTTCCGCTACATTTAGTTTCCAGGGTTTGTGATATGTCTTAAGATTTGTATGTTATTTAAGTTTAAAAAATGTTCTTCATTGAATATATGTTCAGCTACTTTTGATTTAAAATGGTGTATGATCCCTTTGTCAGTGTCTTTGTTTGCTTTAGTGACTTCTGCAATGTGTTCTTTGAATCGAATATTGAGATTACGTTTAGTTTGTCCAATGTAGATTTTGCCGCAATGGTCACAAGTTATTTTGTAGACCCCGGATTTGTTTAGACTGTTAATGGGGTCTTTAGCCGACCCTAAGAGGGTTTTAAGTTGATTATTTTTACTAGTATAAACTATTTCAAAACCGAAGTTGCGTAGGATTGGTCGTAATTGTGTAGTGTGGTTATCGTATGTCATTGCTATTCTTTTAAGTTGGGGTTGTGTATCTGTTAATGTGGTGAGTGATTGTTTGTATTGTTTTTGTGTTTTTTGTTGATTACGTTTTGTATTAGTTTTCGGGAGTAACCGTTCAAGTGTGCTGTGTCAAAAATGTAGTCGAGTTCTTTAGTTATGCCGTTTGGACTTAGGGGTAATGTTTGTATTCTGTGTATCATGTGGTTAAATGATGCTATTTTGTGTTGGTATGAGTGGTTAGACGTATGTGGTATTGTGCGTTGTGTGTTTGTTGGTTTTCTGTAAATTTCAAATGTGAGTTTAGAATGTTCTTTCACTACGAGCAAGTCCAAAAATGGTAATTTGTTATCTTTTTCAATTTCATAAGTGAATTCTATGTTTTTATGTGCGTTGTTTAAGGTTTTTAGAGTGGGAGTTAAGAGATCTTTCTTTAAAATGCAAAACACATCATCAACGTATCTATACCAAACGGTGGGTAGTTGATCTTGCAATTGTTCTTCGAAATCTGCCATGAAGATTTCGCTCAGAAAAGGAGAAAGGGTTACCCATAGGGGCGCCTTTTAATTGTTTGAAATGTTCATTTCTGAAGGAAAAGTAATTTTTTTCCATACAAAGTTGTGTTAGTAACACAGCACATGGAAAAAAAATTGCTTTTCCTTTCGAAATGAACATTTTCAGAAACAGTAAAACGCCTATGGGTGGCCCCTTTCTCACTGCCGAGCGAAGATGTGGCAATGCTCGAAGGATGAATGCAAGATCTGCTACCTGAAACCGTTTGGTATCGTTCGTTGATGTGTTTTGCATTTTACAGAAGATCTCTTATCCCATCTGAAGGCATAGCTGCTGCAACACATGCGGCGTTCGCTGTGGTGAAGAGGTAACAGGCCACCATTTTGGACTTGCTCATGAGTGAGAACATTCTAAAACTCACGTTTGGTACATCTGCAACAAACACAACAACACGTACGTACGTCATAACCCTCGCAAATAACGTCATTCGGCCGCATGATACAAGCCGAAACGTCCCAGGCGATACTGCTTAACAAGAACTCGACTACGCTGTGTGCAATACGCGTACGGTACTCCCGAGGCAATGCAAGGCGTAATCAACAGGCACCCAAAACAATACAGGCAATCACTCTCTCACATTGGCTACCTTAGCTGAAGAATTAGCAGCGATACGACCTGCCACCGCAATTGCGATTGATCCTACGCAACCTCGGTTTGAAACGGTTATGCAGTAAATAATCGGCTTAAAAACCCTCGTCAGGAGTCAGGAACCTGATGGCACAGTCTAAACAAATCCGGGGTCTGCAAAGCTAACGTGACCATTGCGGCAAATGATAAACTGAATGATAATCTCAATATTCGATTCGAAACGTGCAGAAGTCGCTAATGTTAAACGTACCATGACAAGGAATCATACACTTTAAATCAAAGTAGCCTGAAGGTATTTTCAACTGAATGCTTTATACAAATCTTCATTATATCACAAACTGAAGGCATAAATGTGGCGAAGCATGGCAATCCACGAGCAAAGATTCCAAAAAAATTAGCCCCAACGAAAACCTGTATTCGTAGTCTCGTTTAAATTTGCTGCCTTCACCTGCAACAACTCGCTGCACAACAGCACGCCGGCTGACACTAAACGAGGCAATAATGAATAACCTTGTGGTATCAGACATTTCCTCAGTATGGACAGCAGCATAAACGCACTCGAGAACTTCTCTACCCACCCCTCACACCTTGACGCCACCATGACTTACTGCAAATACTGGGCCTACTATGATGTTTCCTTCAAGTCGAGCCTCATTGCAGTCATGAAGCCAGCGGGCAGAATAAGGCCTATCTGTCAGACTAAATCATAGTGGAATTAAATGGAATTCGCTCGCGGAATTCTAGCGAGGGCCCCAAGTGTTTCAGGTTTGGTACATTTTGTGCAAAAGTGATCAAATGAAGTCGTTAGATACAAATTCTCCTAGTTTCCCAATCTGTCGTTCTACTAATACGCTCAAAGTTTTTAAAAATAGTGTTTAAAAAAGTAAGCGTTATTGTTTGCCAAGCACTGCAGAACCGATTTGGCATAGTGGGCGTAAGCCTTATTAGGCCAGAAAAGAGGAGGTACATTATGCTTTCAGCACAGTGGCAGCAATTTCCGCTTCAAACACCCTTCCTCGTACACCTTAGCGTTAATTGTATCCTTCGTGAAACAAATCGACAACCTCAAACTACGGGTACGAAACGCTTGCCGGACCTTCTGCGTAAACTTTTTCATCGACACCGTAGTGTCAGCGCTCAGTTCTAGGTCCCACCGCTTTCATATAATACCTTAGTGGTCCGGGCAGCGCTCGCGAATCTTCCTTAACGTAGGTTTCGTCTTCGATCAGGATGCATCCGTCTTTATCCGTCGGTTCTCCAGAATCCGAATTCTACAGTTTTCGAGCTTTTGTTTTGGGCTGAACTTGCTGCTTCAGGAACTTTTTCGGCACCTTCTGTTTCTTGTACATTTTCAAAGAGTTCCGATGAGTTTTTCCTTATGTACTCAACCACTTTCAAGTCCGGTTTCCTGCCAGATCTTGTCAAATCTTTCACCAAACTTGTCAATTGCATTTTTGAGACTGGTATGGTTCACTTTCACCCGTTTTGCAGTTTAGATGTACGTGACACCATTTTTGGAACACCAAATGCGCAGAATTTTCTTTCGCTCGTCCAGATACACTGGACGTGAAACGATCCACTGCACCGAAACCAATGTTGCACAATTATTATAGACATGTACACAAACATGTCACCGCAAAACACACTAAAAAAATCAACCCATTTTAAAGTAATAACTGCTTGAATGTTGCTAACTGCTTTTCGCTACACTCTTTAAATGCTTTATCAATTGTAAGAAACATGGGTATTGCTTGTCATCTCACAAAATGCCACCAGTACACCTGTTTCATACAAAGTACGAAATGAATTTCGTTTGGACCTGCCAATCATTGTTAGTGCTGAGGAGGGCTACCATTTGTTTACCTCCACATATATGAAAAAGCGTTACCCGCTTCGAGCTAAAAGTTGTGGTTTCATGTTCATCAATCACACTTCTTTTCATAAGTTACCAAAGCCTAGTGAGATCAACCACGGATTCAGTCACATCTCTTCCAAATACGACAGGATGTATTCGGAAATCAGAAATATTTTTTTTTTAAATCATCATCTCCACACTGTTTACCTTTTTCTCGCATTTCAAGTCGATAAAACAAATCTGGTAAACATCCATGCAACGATAAGCATCAGAAAGCATATCTTTGTTTTTTTTTTCAACAAAATAGCCATAGTTCTTTGTACTATTTTCATATAATACACGAAGGTTTTTTTTAACTAAATGCTTTTGACAATGCATGTGGTATTGAATACAAATCCAGCTCCATAAATAGTATAAATGGATTTCGTTACAGAAAACAACGAATAGATTGGAGAGTCAAACGAACGATTCAATCGATAAACTAAATTTTATTTTCAGTCTGCTCGAAATCACTATAAATTTCTATGGCTCGATCTGTTGAGGAATGTATTTCGGTTGTATGGGATCCAAATCATGAATTCGATAACAAAGATAAATACTCTGTGAACTGAATCACGTAGTTGGCAACTAGTTCAAGTTTTCAGGTAAGATCCCTGAGAATGGCTCTTTAAAGTTTTTGCGATTGTGCCTGTACAAATAAATGAGTTTAAAAAAAGAAAAAGCGAAAGACCACTTCATATTTTATTCATTTTTTTCTAAGACACCATTCGTCTAAACTGAAGAATACACGAGATAAAAAAAAATTACCAGATTTCCGTAATTTAAGCCGACTAAAGCCTGATTCAAAGTAAATTTGGACGCATTCGTGTGATCATAACTCAAGAATTAAACAACATACACGGTTGATCAAAACAAAAAGGTATTTATTCAGCTTTCCGCAACACTTTACTTGTGATCGATGCCATCATGGTGCTCGCTGGTGACACTAGACCGGTGAACTTATTCCACTTTCAACGCATTTGTTGTGCATTTGTCTCATTTTTACCGCATCCTCGTAGTTTTTGCTTGACAAATGCCCAATATTTTTCGATCGGTCTGAACTCAGGGTCTTGTGTTGCAATTGGTCTTGTGTTGCAGAATGAAGGGTAAACTCAGAGTATCCTTGTAACGTCTGATTGGCCTTGGGAGTTTTAACACTTTTGCTATTTTTGAGGCTATTACAATTAATTTTCTTTTCTCATGCTCCATGATCCGTAATTTCGAGATGCGTCGATCAATCGTGAAAAACTTTTCAACAACTTTTCGTCAATGAAATCAACAAATGCCTGTCAAACGATTTTTATTCCAACCACCAGGGACGCAGTGGTGTATTTAACAGTGCGTTCAGATTTAGTGTGAATCGAGCTTTATGCATCATTGAACGAGTTGGAAGAAAATAGTGCTGAAGTTGTCGAGTTTCCATTGACAAACTCAATGCAGTGGCGAAGAACTAAAGGAAAAAAAATCTTCCGGACCAGATGATATTCTCAATTAGGCTTTGAAATCTGCTTTTCATGATTTTCCGAACATTCTCAGGGGTGTTTTGTCGAAATGTATAGATAATGGTAACCTTCCCGACACATAGAAGCTACAGAATCTAGCTGCCGAAACCAGAAAATCCACAAGGGAATCCGACATTATTCAGGTAAGGAAACCCTACGATGGAAAGGCAGATCGTTACTGTGCTGTAGTACTTTCCGTTTCAAGTTAGCCTGGAAATCCTCTATTGACCGCAGCTGTGGTTCTTTTGGGTCGTACGTCATACAGAACGTAAAAAATACGCATCGATTGCGTCCACAGCTTTCTTGGCGTAGTTTCTGGACGCCGGAACAGGCCAAAATACAATATTCATGTGTTTTTGCTTCCTGTTGATACAATCAATCACTTTTAACAACTTAATTTGTTTCGAAAGCACTTCTTTTGAACAATTTAAAAAAAACTCTTTTGCAAATGATTGTTATTGGATAACTATGTAAATTGTATTTCTCAATAACACGTAATTTAATCACTTTTTTTTTAACTTTTTTTTAATTTTGAAACTCGATTGGCAGTTGCTATCCTAACACATTTGCGCCCATTTTCGAATATTTATTCGAATAAAACCAATATCCCTCTCGTGGGTCAAAGTTTTCACCTTGTCGACGGTGAGAGGGCTTATCTCAAGCTATAAACATGTCTGTGAGACCAAGAATTTGACCAGTAGTAAAAGTATCACATATTCTAGTCATTTCTTCACTGCCACGTCGTAGAGCGTTTACATAAAGGCACTAACGTCGGGTGTGATACTGGCCCCAATTCACTCTTAGACTTCTTACTTTAAATCTAGGGAAAACGACTTAAAGTACACTTTTCATTTTCGTGCCAATTTATGTTGCTCATCTAAATAATCAAAATACCTGATTTACTTATGGTATAATATCTGAATGTAATTGCACCATTTTAGAAAGGGTGAATGTTTTGATCAGGATTATTATCTGATTTCAAAATGCGGCAAATGGTCACAGAAAAGTGTTACCTAAAACTAACGATGACAAGCATGTATATTAGAGATAGGACGCTGAGGGCCCGTTTGGGAAACACCATTTGAATGGACATTTCCATGTGATTTGTATCAGTAGCAGTGTTTGATGAGTAATATTCAATATCATAGGATCATTGTTTTCGTATTACCTACTTGCAAGGCGGTCAGATTGAGTAGGGTGCCAAGCCAAACAGTAGAACAGAAAGGAGGAGCAAATTAAAGATAAACCCACTAGATAGGAAACAGAATCGTCTATGCCTAGGTTTCATATTAGAAATATTTTTAGATTAGCAATGGCTACAGATCCAAATGTGAAGAGACGGCTAGGAATTTAGGGTTCATAATACAGTAAATGTGCTAGAGATATTAGAATTAGAGGTTCCGATTAAATTTGGTTAGGGTACAATGATTCGAAATTTTTGGTCAAAGAAACGAAGAGTCGTTGTTGGAATATCACCAATAATCTTACATACACCCTGCATGCCACTAAAATCTTCTTTCTCTTTTTTTTATGCTATTAACTCAATGCTGGTGGTTTTGCAACCACTATGGCCAAGAGTGGTCACGAAGTTCAAGCACCAAATCAGCCAGCGCCGGACGTGGTCTAGGTAGCCGATAATTGCGGTGAAATGGATTGATAAAAGTACAAAGGACCTTCCCAACCATGTCCTACATGCAGTTTTTGTAAGAAAATGATGCAAAGACTGCACACAAAGAGAAGTATCATCAGTCTTTTATGAGTCAGTAAATAAGAAATCAAACAGAAATCAAATAACACAGAAATTGCATTAACAACATACATGTTTATGAAGATAACTTACGTAATTTAACAAAAACACATTTAACATTTCAGGTCACTTTGTAGCAACGAGGCCATCACATTCCAAGAGCTCTACAAACCCCTTACCCAAACCTAATCCTTATCCTCTTCCATGGCGTTCAAGTAGTCTGCATAGACCAGTTCGCCATGACGCTTCAATATAGACGCTTTAAGTTAGTCTTGAGAAACTTATTTTAATACATTTAACTAATCATGTTTTTTGTTGTTGCATGAAGAACGTAATCAATTATAATGTTTGAGACAAGAGATTGTCTGCTTGATCGGATGCCGCTTTTCAAACATGCCCTACGCTCAATTTCAACTACATCTATTCAATTTCACAACCTACCGTGCTCTTAAGCAGTTCTAGCAGAAATTGCTGAGAGACCCTAGGATTGCATGTGGATAGGAACTTATTTTAGTTCATTCATATTTTTCCGGCACCTCATTTTTTATTCAACACCCGTTAAGAATGCCATGACGTAATGTTGGCGCATCGCTCGACAACTTGACCTGTTCAGAATGAATGGGACAGAATTAAAAAAGATTTGAGACTACTCTTGATCACGTATAATGACACCCAGATAAGTAATAACCCAATTATAATTTTTCCTTGCATTTTTGTATACGTAGTTCCATATCGACCAGAAGAATTTACGTTTGATAATTTTTAGTGTGCGATTCAAAAATTTGTCCACACGCTATTTCTTAACAACCCAAATTTGAGTACGATGGACTCAAATTCGTCTTAAGTATGGCTACCCAAAAGTGAGTCAAGATAATTCGTAGTGGTAAGATGACAAACAGTCAACATCGGATTGAATCCGATCGTTGTTTACTAATTGTCAACGTGTTTCTCCTAACCATCTTTACTCACTTTTGGGTAGCCATACTTCCGACGAATTTGAGTCCATCGTACTCAAATTTGGGTTGTTAAGAAATAGCGTGTACATATACATCTGACGACTGACACAAAAAGATTGTCTGTTCTAGGTGGCTGAGCAATAGAGGGGAAAAGGCCCAAGGGTATACCTTCCGAACAAAAAAAAATTGGCAATACCCCTCACACACGCACATACGATTTTTTTGAAAAGTATCGTTGTGTTTACGCAATAGAGGAAGAAAATGGGCTTTACCTTGAGATCCCTTGAGAGCACGATTTTCCAGATCTGGGCTTCCTGGCAATAATTTTTCTGTTTTGATGTGTTGACAGAATAGCTGTAACGAAATAATTGACCACCCTTGGTTTGCTCCAGTCAGGATGGTTATCAAAAAAATCGCAAACGATTTTTTACTGTTTTTGTCGTTCGCTTCCTTTATGTTAACGTGGTATATCCTAGCAGATCAAAGTCAACACTAAATATCGAGCACATGTTTGCCTCGAGTATGGCGTTTGATAGAGAGCCCTGAGCAGGGCTACACTTTGTTTTTAATATGCTGCAAGGGTTGTCAAAATTTCATTCCACATACTTTATTAAAACCCAAAGTAGCCCATAAGAATGATCAATCTAGCCTCATTAAATGCGTTCTCTTTAGTCATACTTATCTACCATGACAACTACTCACAATTCGTCAACGTAATGTGCATAAGTCAATACTTTCGCGCATTAATAATTTATCGGATCGTCGGCCTAATGGTTATTGATCCATGGCGCATTCAGCGTTTGCCACGCTTCTTTGCCTATCGGCATTTCTTGATTGTAAATCCCGACGAGTGGTGTTTGTTCACGCAACAGTCAATGTTCCGGTGCCAACATGAATCTCCATTTGCCTCCACTGCCGCTTGAAATATCCCGATATGAACATTTTTATTTACATATTCATATAAGCGTACAGGAAAGAATAAACAGACCGTGCAGGAATTTCGCTCTTGGAACAACATACAAAAAAAAACGATGCGTGTGACCCACGAAAAAAAGTATTTTTTCATTTTGTTCAAGCAATCGAAATATGTCTTCTTTTTTATAGAGCGTAAAACCGGACAGATATATTGATAATTCAAACAGGTTTTCTGCCTAGTTCATATAATCTTAAAAGCTGCGTAACAGACATTTCTTAAAGTTCCATAGTTGCTTCATTAATAGTCTAGACATTAAGTTAAACACATCCATTTCCGTTGCTTGCTAAATTGAAACGATTTTTGAACTACTTTCACTAAAATGTTCAAGCTTTTTGGGACTCCAGAATCATTCATTGATATTCATACATAATCCGAGCACGAATCATCGTGGTGACACTTCCTGGGGAGTGACCCTTTTTCCAGCTAGTTTGCTATATACCAAGAACTGTCAAGAATATGGCACCAAACCGAACCATCCGAATCCGAGCAAGTATATCCGCAGTGCGACCATAAACTTTCGAATCATATCACTTTCCTAAATGGGCAACGATTGTCACTCCTCGCTCTCGTCGGCTCGGCGATTAGAGAGCAATTCTTGCTGATGTTGCTCGGTTCCTTTAGTTTCCTTTTCCGGTTAGGATGTGAATGTTACTGCCGCCAGAAATATGCAAATCAATCCCACATGGATTTGGTCATGAAAATAAAACGAAATCGATGGAATTAGGAATGCCTTTAGACGGAGCCGACTCCAGCACACAGAGCGAACGGTGCTGATGATTATTGAGGGTGTTACCATTTTGACAGGAAATATTTAGGAATTGACAAACAAAAAGCGGTATTCGATAATATAACTGTGAATATTGTCAGTTCTAAATTGATAACTTTTTACTACATGGAGACAAATTTAAAAAGAAAATGAAAAGCTGGTGGAAAGCTTTGGCATAAAAACATTTAGAATAAAGTATTTTGTAAAATACGGTCATTGCACTGTGAACCAGGAGTTACGAGGCCACTTTCTAAAGCAAACCTTAAGCTTGATATTTTAAGTTGAAAATATTGACAATGATTGGTTATGAAGCCAATGAACACTGAAAATTCTATCTCTGATGAAATTGTGGCAAAAAATGCAATTGCAGTTTTTGCAATCATATTTTAAGAAATCCACCAGATTCAGAGAAGGCAATTTTGCCCATCATGATCCACAAAGCGTGTTATGAACGAAGCCATGCAAGCGGTTGGCAGCACACAGATTCCACGAAACAAAGTTATCGCAGCGTGCTTAGTGCCTCGACAGTCGAAGCAACCATTGGGTTTTTGTCCAACCGTCAACAATTTTTCAACACGGTTGTTTGTGAAAACCCATTAATGGGTGAAAAAACACCCATTTTCAAATAGCACTCCTATCTGTCATAAAACGGGGAAATTTCTCAATCATGCAATGGGTACAGTGAACACAAGGGGCAAGACATCTCATTATTGCGAGCAATTTCAGAGTTGCTTTTGAGGTACCTCGAGTAACTCTCGTTGCTCAGCAAGCGAGCACTGTCATTTGCTTCCTCTCTGTTTTTGCACAACCGCTGTCAAACAAACCGCACGCTAGTACAAGAGCTCTCGTGTGTGCAAAATTGAATGCAAGCAATTTGCAATGTTTAAGGGCCAATTTCTTCAGCTACACTTAAATTTTAAACAAAGTTTAAGTAAATTTTAAACCTAGCTCAACGTTTTTCCGATTTCTTCACAATCGCTCAACCACTAAACATAGATTAAAAATGATCGGGTTTAAGATAAGCGACATTTAATTTAAACGGTGGTCTGACTTGGTTTAGCAGCACTAAGCGTGTGAAATGTCAGAATATCTATTTAACAACTAACTCTGTTTAACTCTGATTTTGAAAATAACCGCGGGAAAATAGAGCGTATCGTTCAACCTACATATCTTATATGCTCGTAAGATTTGGTATCGCATTTACTTCTATGCGTGTAAGCCTTCGCCTGTTTTGAGAAGAAGTTATTTTCATACCTTCAATTAAGTCAAACTTTCAATAAACCCAACAGTTCAGGTCACTGTTCAGGTTTGCTGTTGAAGCATCAATCCGCCAGACAATCAAACTACAGCTGGTGCTGTGGAACAAGGGCAAGAAAAAAGACAAACGAGTTCAGCCGACAGCACTCCGATTCAATTTTCAAGCTTCTTAGAAACAATGTTTACCAAATTACTAATCTTTATAAATCGTTATCATACCTGATCATTGGACTTCCGTAAAGTCATTCGTATCACATATTAAATATTCCTAGAACCCTCATCATCGTGAAATAGGGCTCGTCGGTGTTCCATCGTCCATTTCCATCAGCAGAATATGCACTTTTTTTTGCAAACAAATTTGAAGTCAAACTTGTTAAAACCTTGGTAACCAATAGGTACCGATGAAGATTGATTCAATTTTAAGCAATGTTGAGTTACTCGCGAATTGATCGGTGCATAAAAGCAATCAGAGTAGAGCTGTCTGAACCCTGAACTGAACATTTATTTTCGTAAATTTGCTTTCTCTCGTTTCGTAAACATGGATTTTGTACATAGAACCAATATCTCGTAAATTGTATGAAACATTCATATTGCTTGTCATCTAACAAAATGCTATCATTACACCTTTTTTGTACAATACACACAATTAATTTCGCTGCTTCTCTCTGGTCGTACTCATGAATGTTCGTGTTCCTGCTGGGATGATGGAAAGCATTAATTTATCCCAAAATAGAAATGAAAGCGCTGTCGAGAATAAGAACCTGAAGCACAATAATCAACTAACTTCTCAAGAGTCAACATGGCCTAGTGAGAACAACCACGGACTCTATAACAGCTTAAATGCAGGATCGAATCCCATGTCACGAACAACTTCTCGTGGATGCACTTTTTTTTTCAATTATACTGTGAGCCGATAAAGTAGACCTGTCAGTCGTTCATGCAACCACCAAAGAGACGTTTCTTTTTTATTGCTAACAAATTACTCGTAGCTCTTTATATTGTCTTCGTAGAATGAACGAATGTTCTTTCTTTGTCAACAAATGCTTAGTGCTTGTGACAGTTGCGCGTGTGGCATTAAATACCAAGGTAGCTTCTTAAAAAGTACAAATCAGTTTCGTTGCTGAAAACAACGAATAGATTTGTTAGTGCTACCATCGATTTCGTAACATAAACGAAAAATAATTTTCAGTGTAAAACATACCCATTAGAGGAAATGGTTATATTTTTACGCATTAATGGGTCACAAAAAACAAGAGTATCCGGCGCATCGTTGGTGTAAAACGCAGCTTGTTTCAGTTTTTTAATTTTATAAAAACTATAATAATATTTGAAACTATTCATTATCGGAACAACGCAAGCAAAACAAATGATAATTTTTGTATATTAAAAATTATGCTTCTAGATCGTCGATTGTAAAACTTGCGTTAACAATCGATTTGTGTACACGAAACATGGAGGAACTTAGAAAGAAGTTGGACGCATACGGAAGTCTGACTAATAGATACGGAATATTGATTCATTGAAGAATTGGCTATTTCTATAACTATACTAGAAAAGGCCTGAATAAAAATAAGTAAAAGTATTTAATATTTTATATTTTGTGTATATTGATTAAGTACCATTAATACCATGAATTTTCTACCAAATTGCTACATAATCTATGAGCAAAAATGGGTATACTTTTACCTATTTTAGGGATACCTGGATTCTTTCCAATGGGTAAATAAATACTCATTTTGTGATATACACTGCTTTTACCCGTAAATTCATAAATCAGGATAACCCATTAAATGTGGAGAGGAACTTCAAGCGAAAATTGGTGTTTTTACACCCATTAATTAGTTTTTGCAAACGACCGTGAATATGGGTGACATTCCATTGCTACTTTTCAAACTTAAGCGAGTAGGTTTAACCAGGACACTATTAAAGTGGATCGAATCTTATCTGACAGATAGAACACAGGAGGTACGTTTCAAAGGAAAGATCTCTAGATCAGTTAATGTTACCTCAGGAGTTCCACAGGGATCTCATTTAGGTCCTCTTTTATTTATTCTTTTTGTTGATGATGTTAATCTTGTATTAAATCATCTTAACGTTATTATCTATGCTGATGATATGAAACTGTATATGGAAATCTGAAGTGAGTTAGATTTGCAACATTTTCAGAGTGAAATTGATGTCTTCTACAAATGGTGTGCTAAAAGTCTGCTTGATATTAATATAAAAAAGTGTAACATCATATCATATTCAAGAAAACTTACTCAACATGATTTCACGTATAATCTAGGAAATCAGTTAATTGAAAGATGCAATAAAATTAGAGACTTAGGAGTGATTCTTGATTCTAAACTGACCTTTGTAGATCATTTTAATGCAACAATTCTCAAAGCAAATAATATGTTAGGATTCATCAAAAGGTTCAGTTATCATTTTAAGGATCCATATACTATCAAAACACTTTATGTAACGTACGTAAGATCCATTCTCGAATATTGCTCTGTTGTTTGGGCTCTATACCAAGAAACATACATTAGTCGTATTGAATCTGTACAGAAACAATTTTTGTTATTTGCTCTTAGAAAACTAGGCTGGAATTCATTTCCTATTCCCTCATATGAGTCTCGTTGCATGTTAATTGATATTGAACCACTGAAGAAAAGACGAGAAATTGCTATGATCTGTTTTGTTAATAATGTTATCTCGCAGCGTATAAATTCGGCAAACCTTTTAGAAAGTTTGAACTTTTATGCACCATCACGCATTTTAAGAATCAGAAATCTATTTCATGTAAGGCCTCAGAGAACAATTTATGCTAGCAATAGACCAATGAACAGAATGATGAACATATATAATGAATATTGTGAAATAATCGATTTTACTATGCCTAAAGCGGCAATAAGAAAAAAATTGACTGCAAGAGTTATACCTCATAGATACTAACTTTATACAAATGTAAATATAAATGAATAAATGTAAATGTATATGTAGTCTACAATGATGATTGACGAAATAAATAAATAAAATTTAATGTAAAAAAAAAAATAGCTGAGAGTATACACGCTCAAAACAGCCTCTCTTTCATTTGTATCACCGTCCCTTTTTTTCTCACAGAAAAGTTACTCAATTTTCGTTAAAAGTGGAACAACTCAAATTATGAGTAGTTCCACTTTTAACGAATATTGAGTAACTTTGCCGTGAGAAAAAAAGGGACGGTGATACAAATGAAGGAGAGGCTGTTTTGAGCGTGAATGATGAAAAAGACTATGATTGATGTGTTTACATTTCATGTTTAGTATTCAAGATGGCGACGAAAGAAAAACAAGTGCGCGAGCGAATTTTGAACGGGCGTACGGCAAATCCTGACTTGTCAATACGGGACCTTGCAAAAACATTGGATTTGCCTAATTCCAATGTTCACGATGTGCTCAAATCATTTTCGGAACGTTTGACGGTGGAGAGGAAACTGAGAAGTGACAAAAACATTGGACGCGCTGATCCTGTCATGGACCGAAAGGTGAAAAGGATATTAACGAAAAACCCAAATCTCTCCATTCGAACGGTGGCTCGTAAAATAGGGATGTCACCTGGTTTTGTCCAAAAATCAAAACAATGTTTGGGACTTAAGTCGTTTAAAGTAAAAACAGTTCCAAATCGCAACGATAAACAGAACTTGGCAGCAAAATCACGGGCTGGACGTTTGTACTCCGTATATTTGACGAAGTTTTCATGCGTTGTTATGGACGATGAAACTTATGTCTTGGAGGATTTCAAGCAGCTTCCAGGGCTGGTTTTTATTCTGCTATGGCCAGAAATGCTACAGCTGAGCATTTCAGAACAAAGAAGGCATCGAAATTTCCCAAAAAATACCTTGTGTGGCAAGCAATTTGCACGTGTGGCAAGAAAAGTAAATCTTTCGTCACTACAGGCACAATCAACAAGGAGATCTATCAGAAAGAGTGTCTGCAGAAGCGATTGCTACCTTTCATCAAAAGTCACAAAGAAAAACCTTTTTTCTGGCCCGATTTGCCATCATGCCACTATGCTAAAACTGTGATGGAGTGGTACCAAACAAATCATGTGAACATTGTACCAAAAACCTTAAACCCGCCAAATTGCCCAGAGCTACGACCAATCGAGAGATGTTGGGCTCTGATGAAGCGGAAGCTTTCTGGAAAGAAGCAAAAAATGAAAGACATCAAACACTATCAGCAAATTTGGCAAAGACGGCTTCTACGATTTCTGAAGAGTCTGTACAAACCCTAATGGACGGAGTTAAGCGCAAAGATCGAAAATTATATTCAAATACCGAATAACTATGTTTTGTCTTCACGAATTGTTGAAACACATCCCATGAATCTGAAATAAACAACTACGACGGAAATATAGTGCGAAATTTATGTTTTATTCATGTTTTGAGGTGTCCGTATAGTTGCAGATACAGACCTTACACTGTACAACCTCACGCACACATAGTTTTTTTTTTTTATCAGAGCAAACTGATATGTTGTTTTTTGGCCAAGACAAATTTTGCATTTTTTCTCCAAGCTACGATTCATTACGAGAAATAGAATAAAATCATGCGAAATTGGTTTCCAATTAACAATTCTTTTTTGTATTTTTTTTTTAAATCTTGAATTTTGTATTACATTTGACCGAATGATATAACTGACATCCAATTTATTAAACACACTACCAAAATGTCATGTTAATTAAGGTTTCATCAGACACATACAAGCGTCCTTTAGAATACAAGCTTGTGTTGATTAAGACGAAAAAGTAAATTCCATCAGACATACCTTTTATCGAATTGCGAATGTTTCGGTTTCAGGAGACTTATTCGTTATTTTACATAGAATCTTTGTTAATAATATTCATGTTTGTCAAATATGAATTAGGTCTCATGTAATAACGGGTGATCATAAGTAGCACGACTAAGTAAAAACAAGTTTGGTAAAAATTGTTTTTTTAACTCCATTCTTAAATGCATTTTTACAAGTACATTGTATGGACTTGTAAAAATGTAAAGAATGGAGGTGTGGAACAATTAGAGAGATAGTGGCCCCTAATCTTCAATATTCCTCAAGATTCCCGGAACTCTCACCATCATGGTCTGAACGACCTTCAGTTCCACTTGCTTGGCGCATATGATGATATGGGATTCGATTTGTTCGGCTTTGGTGGATTCCAACCATTTTTGTACACCGATTGGAATAGTTTGGCCGATTGGCCGCGCCTGAAGTACGTTTGAGGGATTGTCTTCCTTACGTACAAACGTTATGTTATGGGCGGTCAACCAATCCAGAGTGGTCTTTGCGAATGGCACGAAGCTAGGTCCGGCCAAATCACAATATATGCATCCTATTGGGCATTTTATACAAAAGCAACCAAGTTTTTGCAGTTTCTTGTAGACTTCCCCTTGACCGCCATAACCCTACTCATCTATACGTACAGGTTAGATATGCAAGCGATCAAAACGGCCCCACACACCAGTCTTGAGTTCAAATTTGGCTTTTCGGACATACTTAACCTTATAGGGTGTTCTGTCCAATTTGTCAGTATAGCACACCTGTTCGAGAACGTAACGTACTTCTCGTCATTGAAAACGATGGTGGCGCCCGACTTAAAATACTAACGGTGCAGCTTTTGGCACTTACCCAGGATTTCCTGCGGCTGCTTCTCCGTGCACTCCGGGTTGATGACTGCTTGTACACAGAAACAAATTCGTTTCTGTGTTCATGAATAAAACATCATGAAACGAAATCTCATCTTATTTTATGAATTTATTACTCGTATTCATAATTACATGACAGATGTGAGTCATGAACTTAGGATGGCTTGTTTTGCCTTTAATCGTAAATAGTGTAATCAGCATCATTAGTCAAGAGTCTTCTCAAGAATAACTATAGTAAGTACATCCACCAAGTACGATTACAGCTCTCTACATCCACGCTAGGTTCGAATTCTAACGTTGGATTTTTTTTACATTCATAGTCGATAAAGTAGATTTACGAGATTCATGAACAAAGCTTCCAGTATCAGGAATTCAGCTCATGGTGTTTACCCATTTCGGGGGGAAAATAGTTCATGATATCATGAATATTGTTCATGGTGTATATTCATAACACGAAAACACACATATTCATGAAATCATGACCTTTTTTTCTCGGTTAGAAGAACACATTATTTCCTGAGTAACATTTCACGCCCTCCCCCTTCCGTTTTCTAAGCACCGTGCTCTGCGATGCGTCGAACTTTTTGACCAGCCTCCTGGTGCTGGCGTCAATCTTGTTTTCAATATCGTCAATCGAAAGTTTTCAATTTCGTCCGCTTGGCGGCAATTATTCCGCTTTGTCCTGGTTATTTGTTGTTGGCAATTGACCGTCCATCATGTTATCACATCATGTGATCATGTTATAAATCGTGGATTTCTTGTGGCCCTCCGTCAAAAAATGCCTCGCCACTTCCGATTTCAGATGCTGTCCTGTAGAAAACTCTGTTCCTCGACCTTCATCCTGAACAAACGAAAACACACTGAGCGCGAACAACGCCTACAAAGAGGAACTCAAAACCACACACAACTGTTTTTCTCTTTCTGGCGCGTGTGGCGGAAAACTTGACATGAATTTAGTCCAGATTCTTATGACTCACCCGTTATTCATCATTTCTAAATGTGAAGATGTTTTCTTAAATTTGAATCTTCTGGTTGGAACTGTTCTCCAATGATTATCAATAAGTGTGGATTAGACTAACCCGGCGTTATATGGAAAAAAGTAGAAGTAGTTGTAACATCAAAATCCTGCAAGAAAATCTGGAGGTTTCGCTGATCCAGGCGGGTCTTGAAGGGAAGTTCGTATTTCAGCAGGACCACGACCCGAACCATGCTGCCAAGAAGACCAAGTCTTTCTTCCGGTCTTGTCGGATCAAACCACTGGAATGGTCTCTATAAAGCCCGGCGCTCAACTCCATCGAGAATTTGTGGACAATACTGGTGTTGCCATTAAATTCAACTATTTTGAATCCCTGAAGCGCGCCTGAGAAGAGCTTGATCCACAGCACCTAAGGAAGCTGGTGAAGAGCACGCCGAAGCGCCTGCAGCTGGTCATGAAGGCCAAAGGAGGACACATAAATTATTAAAATGCTTATCTTCTACTTAAATTTATCTTCCTGGGAGCCAAAATGGGACTTGTTTTTGTCACTGTTTTTTTTTTAAGTTGGACTACCTTACCACTGCCATCCTTTAAATCAAAATGTTCGTTGGAGGGTTTACAAAAGCGAAGAGACATTTTTCTATGGTAGGTTTCACAAATGATGTTATTGCACAAAGAGTAAATGCCCTTGAGATTTTATAAAATATATATTTTTTTATTTTCCTATTCGTATGCTAAGAATCAGAATTCTGTTTTATACGATCACTAAAGTTTTTCTCGTCGTCTCCAATCTCGGAGAGAAGTGTGATCGTCAGTCGGTGCGAATTAAAACAAACCCAAAAAAGGAGAGAGTTCCTCTCCCATGTGCGCATCAATAAACAGAGTGCACACAATAGATCGCTAGAATAACTATACAAGCCACAGTGGTACATGAGCGTCTTTCCATGCGTCAATTTTTGCCTGTTGAAGTGGTGGACTTGTTCCGTTGCTACAACCTATCCCGCAGTGGGATGTTAGGCAAAGATTGACGTCCATGGTGCGAGTACCATTGGATACATGCCCTTTCGCTCAATTTTCAAAAAACATCTATTAGATTTCCTACCTGCCGCACTCTGACGGAACTTTCAACACTTTCTCTTCACATCTTTCATTCTAGCCAAAAACATTAATCTTCACTCTTGGTGCCTCATGGTGATGAGCGAACATCTCCTTCTACATCATAATCGTTACTCCTCGCACGGAGAATAAATAACATAACAATTAATGTACACCAAATATTGCCTAGTCAACCGTGACGAATATTATAAAAGTGATCGGAAATGTCTGAGCGGCCGGAAGAACAGTGGCCAACATTTTCAAACGCAATCTCAACATATCCATCAGATATATTGCAAACAAATTGCGAAATTCCCTCACAACAGTGCTTATAGCAAAGAAACGCGCCAAACTGTCAACATATAAGGTTAAAGTGATACCAAATCGAGATGATAATCAAAACAAAACAGCCAAAGGAAGAGCGCGTAAATTGTACAGGGTGCGGCAGAAAATAATGCGAAAATGTTCAAACTTGAGTATTGGGTTCATTCGTGTAGCTAGTGATTAATTTCTGTCGAAAGTGTATTTGTTTATGTTTACTTTCAAGTGCTGCACTCAAACATTCTATTTGTTTTATTGCAAATTCGTCAAAATGTTCGCAAGAGAAGTGATCACCAGTTTGTTGCTCGCCCAGAAGAAGCCGAAAGAGATTGCCAAGGTGGTAGGGTGCCATTTGGCAACAGTTTACCGCATAAAAAAGTCCCTGCAGGATGGTCCTAAGCAGCAGAAGCCGGGAAGCGGACGTCCGCGCTTTGCACGCACGCCGACGTGATCAAATCGGTCCTTGCAAGAATTGCTCGCAACCCGGTGCGTTCCATAAGAAAACTTGCAAAGCAAGCCAATATTTCGGAAAGGAAGCCAAATCCATGCGGAGACTCGCCAAAGAAGACCTGCATGCATCTTCCAGAGCCAGAGTGAAACGAACGACGTGATCTCGTTCCAGGAGATTGCTTTCCTTGTTGAAGAAGGAAAAAATATAATCCTGTTCTTCGACGAAAAGCTTTTCAGCATCGATGCTGTGGCCAACAGCCGCACGGACCGGTTCATTTCACCGCAAAAAAATGGAGAACGTTCCGGAAAAAGTGAAATTTCAAATTTCAAACCAAACATCCGGCTGGTGTCATGATGTTTGGTTTAGTGGCATCCAACGGTTTGAAAATGCCGCCTGTTTTCATTGATGCCAGTTAGCGCTCAACTCTGAAGCCGTTCAGTCGAAATTTCGAAGGAGCGAATTCAGAAGTCGTTCACAGACTATTAAATCCGTTTATTTTTGATCGTATACACTTTCCGTTGCTACAGTATATATTTCGCATAGTTTGTTTCTATTGTGCCGCCGCGATGCCTCGTCGCGAAAACACGTTTAGAGTCGATTACTCGCAGTTTCCGAGACAACTTTCCCATGAAGAAATCATTAAATTCATCGGAAAGGAGCTCGGTCTCACACGTGATAACGTACGTTTGCTGCAGCCAAGCAAACGGCTTGGTTGTACCTTCGTGGAGGTCGACAACCTCGCACTTGCCGAAAAGATTGTCCAACAACACGACAACAAACACGAGTTCGTGTTCGACGGGAAAGCCTTCAAACTGCGAATTCTGATGGAGGACGGAGCGGTAGAAGTGCGCCTCTTTGATCTCTCCAGCGACATCACAAACAACCAAATCGCCATGTTTCTCTCCGATTACGGAGACGTTCTCAACATTCGTGACCTACTGTGGGACGAGCGTTCCGGCTTCGGTGGCGTCAAGACTGGGGTTCGTATCGTGCGGATGGTCGTGGAGAAAAATATTCCTTCTCTCGTATCGATTGGCGGAGAGGACACGGCGGTAGGATACAGAGGGCAGCGCCAGACGTGCTTACATTGCCAAGAGTTTGTACATGTTGGAATTCCATGTGTACAGAACAAGAAACTACTGGTGCAAAAACTCACTGCAGACCAGTCATATGCTAACGTTGCGAAACAGTCAATATCGCTGAAAAAACCGGCAAAGCCGAACAATGCCCCACTCCAGGTACCTAGTCCTTTGGTACAACAAAACTCATCGCACCAGCGAAGTGCAAAGCCGAATGTAACCCACGCTGTCAAGGCTCAGCAGTCGAACACCATGGCCCCTCCCGTTCCTAAATCCACTGGAGAGCAGCTTCCCCATAAAATCACGCCAAATGCACCTCTCGTTAGCGCCTCGACCATACTACAGAAGACCGATGGGAATGAAACGGACAACTCTCAATTATCGCACAGCTCAAACAGCAGCCGTCGTTTGCGTAGCAGACGATCGCCACCAGGGAAGAAAATGCGTCACGAGAATACATCCAGCAACGAACACGGCCGAATGTCTGAAGATGAAGTATTGTAAAAATGGAGTACACCAGCGTAAATATCGGAACTATAAACATCAACACGATAACCAATACAACTAAAATAAACGCTCTTCGCACTTTCATCCGAACCACCGACCTGAGACATCGTTCTCCTGCAGGAGGTCGAAAACGAACAGCTTGTTCTCCTGGCTATAACGTCATCTGCAATGTGGATCATGCACGAAGAGGAACGGCAATCGCTCTCAAAGAACACTTTAAATTCTCGCACGTTGAAAAAGCCTCGATGGAAGATTACTTTCACTACGAATCCAGAACACCACCATATGTAATGTATATGCCCCATCGGGATCTGCGCTCCGTTCTGAAAGGGAACGGTTTTTCAACAGCACCGTAGCTTTCTACTTACGGCATCGCACCGATCACGTTATCCTGGGAGGTGACTTTAACTGTGTCATACGGCAATGCGACGCAACGGGTTCCAATTCGAGCCCTGCACTCCAATCCACCGTGCAACAGCTTCAACTACTCGATGTGTGGCAACAACTCCGATCACGAGATACGGGCTACACATACATAACACACAACTCGTCGTCCAGGCTCGATCGGCTATACATCAGCGCCAGCCTTCGGGAACAGCTGAGAGCAACAGCTGTACATGTCTGTTGTTTCTCGGACCATAAAGCAGTTACAGCGAGAATATGCCTTCCCTCTCCGACAAAGCACCTGGTCGTGGATTCTGGTCTCTCCGTCCCCACCTTCTAACCACGGAAAACATTGAAGAACTCCAAACAAGATGGCAGTATTGGACTCGAGAACGTCGAAATTATGCTTCGTGGATGGAATGGTGGCTTTCAGTGCTAAGCCGAAACTTAAATCTTTCTTCAAATGGAAATCAAAACTTTCCTTCGAGGCTTTTTATCGTGAGCAACAACGTCTCTATGAACAGCTACGGCAAGCATATGATGGTTATCATAACAATCGTGCCATGCTTGTAACGATCAATCGCTTAAAAGCGGAACTACTAACCCACCAGCGCCGCTTCTCAGAAATATTCACACGAATAAATGAGACGCTTGTTGCTGGCGAGACATTATCCACATACCAGTTAGGAGAACGAACTAGACGGAAAACTATCATTGGACAGCTACGAAATGAAAGAGGCGAAGTAATCGACGACTCCAACGAGATTCGTGAAAATTTGATGCAGTATTTCACCAACCTCTATGCAAGAGAAAATGTTGCAGCAAGTGGGGGAAGGTGGCGCTTTCCGATCCCAGAGAATCATACCCGAGCGAGACAATGTTAATGCAAGCTGCATGAGCGAGATTACTACTGTCGACATTTTCTCTTGCATGAGGTTGGTGAAATACTGCATCAAATTTTCTCGGATCTCGTTGGAGATAGATCGATCCTCTCGTTTCTTAGCTGGCAATGATGGTTTTTCCGTATGTGGTGTCTGACCTTCGCCGGCAACAAACGTCTCATTTATTCGTGTAATATTTCTGGTAATATCTGATGATTACAGCGGAGTTCAGCAAGCGATTGATCATTTAGCATGGCTGACGTATTATGATAACCATCATGTAACGCTACATATCATGGGAACGTTGTTACTCGCGATAAAGCACTCAGAAGAGAGAAAGTTTTGATTTCCATTTGAAAGATTTAAGTTTCAATAGCACATGTATGCAGAAACACTATTTAAAAAAGACGTTCTCGAGATCCAATACTGTATCTTGTTTGGGTTATGTGTTTTCCGTAGTTAGAAGGTGAACAGACCAGATCCACGACTAGTGAAGAAGTATATTCACTGTAACTGCTTTATGGTCGAGCAACAGACATGTAAAGCCTGTTGAGCTAGCGTATCTCGTAGACGACACAATGTATTGTATGTGTAGCCCGTATCAATGTTATACACATCGACCAGTTGAAACTGTTAGTATTGGAACAGGAACTCAGGCCAAATTATTCCCGTCATAAACCTGTGACACAGTTAAGGTCACCTCGGGATAACGTGATCGGTGCGTGCCGTAGTGAAAGCTACGGTATGCCAGAAAACCGTTCGCCCTCAGAAGACAGAGTAATCCTTCTCAATACATATGTGGTGTTCTGGATTCGTAGTAATGTCCATCAGGCACCAACGTGAAATTTAGAAGTGTTTTGAGCGGTGCCATTCCTCTTCGTGCATGATCCCATTGCAGATGACGTTATGTCAGAGCAAGCTGAATTTTCGACTCTCCTGCAGAGTGTCTAGATATTCGGATAATTTTCAAAGAAACATTTTCCTTCAGTGTATTGGTGTTCGTGTTGATGTTTATGATTCGATGACTACGCTGGTGTCTACTCATTTTTGCAATGCTTCATCTTCAGACATTCGGCCGTGTTCGAACAGATATTCTCGTGACGCATTTCTTCCTGGTGGCTGATCGTCTGCTACGCGGCTGACTGCTGTTGGCTGTGCGATATTGAGTTATCCGTTTCATTCAATCGTCTTCACCATGTATGGTCAGACGCTGGAAGTGCATTTGGCATTGTTTTATGGGGAAGCTGCTCTCCAGTGGATTTGCAAGCAGGAAGATATGTGTTCACGCTGAAACACTGCATGACAACGTACAATCGGCTTTGCCTTCGCTGGTGATAATTTTGTTATATAAGTTACCACCAGATGAACATTGATGAAACACACAAACGTGTGACTGACTCTGTATGACTGGTCTGCGGTAATTTTGCTGTGGACTCTGTTCTGTATGGGGCTAACATGTACAAACTCTTGGCGATAGCGCGTCTGCAGCAGCAATCACCATAAATCCTCCGCCAGTCGATACGGAGAGAATGACCTCACGTACGAACCTCGTCTTGACGCCGTATCTCCAGTAGGTCTGAATGTTGAGACGTCATCGGAGAAACATGGCGACAGTTGTTTGTGATGTCGCTGGAGGAAGTCAGGGCGCTCTGCATCATTAAGCAAATCAGGGTCGCGGTTGAAACTCGTCGAACACAGACTAAACAGACAATCTTTTCGGCAATGGATGAACCTCCACGAGAATTTCGGCTCCCGTGTACCTTGGCAACAAACATGCGTTATCGCGATGTGTGATGAATCGCTCCGATGAGTGTGTTTCTTCGTAAATTGTCTCGAACTGCAGTAATCGACTCTAAAACATCTGTTTTGACAGGTATCATGACGTCTAATAGAAGATAGGTATGCGAAATATATGGCAACGAAGTATACGATCAAGTTTAATGTCTGTGAGCGACTTCTGAATTCGCTCGCTCGGAACTCGACTTCAGACGCTTCCGGGATTGACGCTAACTGTGTATCGAGCGTGATCCTCAACCGTTGGATGCCGCTAAACTCAAACGTCGTGACACCATTGATCATTTGGTTGAGGCCCAATTTCGCACCGGAACGATACTCCGTTTTTGGAGTGAAATCGAACCATTCCGTAATATTAACCAGCATCGATGCTGGCTTTCGTCGGCATTGGGAACCTGTACCGTATGTCAACAGGAAAGCAATCTCACTGAACATCGTTCATTTCGCTGGCTCTGGAAAGATGCGTAGTGCCTAACTGGCGAAATCTCCATGGTGCAACTTCCTTTCAGGAATATTGAGCAGCGCAGGACACTGTATGGAACGCCGGTACGAAGCAATTCTTTGCGAGTTGTTGTCGCGTCGTAAATGCGTGCTAAGCGCTGACATCCATCTCAGGACAAATCTGCGGGATCTTGACCGACTATTGTAACTGCTACGCTGTCTCTTTTCGACTTCTTCTGGGCTAAATAACAAATGAACTTTCTCTTCTGTCTGACGAATTACAGAAGAACAAGATGAATGTTTGGTGTAACACAATGGCTTATAGGCAAATGCACTTTCGACAGAATTAATCCTTCAACTACCTTGAATGAAGACCCAATATCGAAAGTTTTAACATTTTCATATTACTATATCTGTACAGTGCAGCGCTCTTCCTTTGTATTTTGATTATCATCTCGATATCGCTTTGGCCTTATGTGTTGACGGTTTGTGTATTTCTTGCTGTTGTAATCCAGGAACAAGTTGTTTTGCCTATCTGATGGATATTTGAAAATGTGGCCGCTGTTCTTCCATCTCAGTTTCCAGTCCTTTATATTCGTCACGTTGACTAGACATATTTGGTATGATGTGCATGTGGCCTATTCTCCGTGCAGCAGGTAACACGATTATGTTCTTGGAGGATGTTCGCTCATCACCATGGTACCCAGGTAATGTTTTGGCTAGATGAAAATTGAGAGAGTGTTGAAGTTCGTCAGGTGCGCAGGCAGAATCTATTGTTTTTGAAAATTAGTGAAATTTATACAATGGTACTCGCCATGAACGTCGAGCACAACGTCCCTTTTCTGGAGCAAGGACCCAGCGCACAACCAGAGTTTCAAAATCCACCCACCCTAACTGGCTTCAAGACCGATATTTACATCAATGCTGTCAACGTATTCACCAGCCATTCAACCCAGTGTGCGCTCTGTTTATTGATGCGCACATGGAAGGAACTTCACTGGTTTGTTGCAATTCACTTTTTCTTTTCCCATTTTGACGTTCACCTTCTCTCCGGGTTAGACGGCAGAAAAAACGCAATCGTATAAAACAGAATTCTGATTCTTCTTCTGAAAATATATTTATAAATTTCAGGCATTACTCTTTGTCTGAAATAACATCGCTGTGAAACTACCATGAAAATCTTCCTTTATAAACCCTCCGGCAGGTATTTGATGGGATAATGATGTAGATAGTCAACTAAAAAAACAATGCAAGTCATTTGTAGGAAGACTCGTAGAGTAGAAGATAAAGCATTTAATGAATGTCTTCATGACAGCTGCCGACGCTTCGGCGTGCTCTTCTCAACTCATAGATGTAATGAATCAAGCTCTTCTCAGCTCTCTCGAGATTCAGATAGTTAGTTAATGTAACACCAGTATTATCCTGGAATTCTCGATGGGATGAACGCCGGTACTATGAAGATCATTCCAGTGGACTGATCAGTCGTTGAAGAAGACAGTCTTCTTGGCTGGCATGATTCAGGTCGTGTCCTGCTGTGAGCTGCCTCAGTTCTGATTTGCAAGTTTTGATGTTACAACTACTTTTCCATCTAACTGGGTAGTCTGTTATTGATGATAATCATTGAACAGTTCAAGCCAGAAGATTCAGATTTAAGAACATCTTCTGTTTAGAATGATGAATAACAGGTGAAATCGCAGAATCTGAATTCATTCATGTCAATTTTCGCCACGCCGAAGCCAGTTGTATTTATTATTTTTGATTCCTCTTGTATTCACGCTCAGTCTGTTTTGTTTGTTCAGGATAGTCGGAACAAATTTTCTACTGAGACGAGAATCGGAGACAACCGGCGTCATTTTGACAGTGAAATCACATTTGCAAACATGATCACATGATGTGATAACATGATGGACAGTATTATGACAACAAATAAAAATAACA
>JASCZW010008918.1:0-46328 GCA_034211315.2 Aedes japonicus
TTTGAGCTTTGATCCGCAAGCCACACTGTCAATAACAGCAGCGCGTCTACGCCTGCTTTGTGTAGACGACATTCTGTTTGGCAGCGAGAACGATGCAAAAAGAGAGAAGATCTATAGTGCACTGAGGCAGAAGTTCGAAATGACGGATCTTGTTGACTTGAACTACATTCAGGGACGTTTCCAGACTGGACGAAAAGTACAGTGTCTCTCTTGAAAGCTTATAGTCCATTTATAGTGTGGCTCAGCGGTTTGGATGGTTCGTGACGCGAATGTTATGAAGACTTCTATGGAGGAAGTTTTCTCGAAGGCTGGCGATTTGACACAGAAACAAAAGCGTTCCCGAAAATGAAAACGGATCGTGAAGTAGTTCACGTTTTCAAGATTTTTAACCTTAAAACATGATTTAGTTCATGATTACGTGACTCAGTTCACGGTGTATTTTTGCTTGTTCTCGAATTCATGACTGCAGATCACGGATTTGGGCACGGATTTTTTTCCGTGTAATTTCATTTCTTGAGGATAGCAATAAAATACAAGCTCTTGGATAGGCTGAATGCAGTGACCTCTGGCGGGCAGACTGTGTAGCGCTAAACGAGAGAGCGATCAGGATGGAAAGTTGGCGGGATATTCTGACGCGGACTGGGCCGGAGATGTTCAGCTGCGGAAGGCAACTACAGCGTCGTTTTTCTGTTCGTTGCGTTGGTCGTTGATAAGTTGTTTACTGAACTGCGTGACCTCTATCGTCCATGAAGTCCGCGTACGATGCGTTAGGGCGAAGGATGTTAAGACCAGTATGGCTTCGAAAGCTGTTGGAAGAATTTGGTGAAACCGGACAGAATCTGTAGGTTGAGAGAAGGACAAACCATAGTTGCATCAAATTGTCGTACTGAACAGGCCTATGGCAAGGATCACTTTTTCACGTAGACAACATCTCAGCCAAGCTCAGCTGTCAAAATAATGTCAACATTGTAAGTTGTGTCTGTTGTTGCTACAGCTTACGTTTCTGTACAAGCGCAATTTGAATAAAAAAACTCTTGTTGAAACTCGTCTTTCTTGCTGTCGAAAGCACTTGAAATGCTTCGACCAATGTTATTTTTTAGAATTTTCGCCAGTATTTCCGTTACAGATTGCCCTTCAGCTCATTCAGATATTTGCGGTGTTTCACATCAAAACAAACAACCAAAACAAATGATTGAACTTGTATTTGACAGCTGACAGCGGGCCCGAATCAATCTGAGCCCAAGGTACATCCTGTTCACAATGTCAATCACTGCTATTGATGTAGGCTACAATGGCCTGTACTGGAAAGAAGACAAGCGAAAAGTTACGTCCGAGAGCAAGGTAGAACTAGAAGGTTCTTCAGTTGGTCTACTGCCCGACAGAGGAGATGAAGTTGAAGACGTTTACTTTCTGATGCTTCGGCCTTGCAGCTGGCAATCGGTAACTATCGACGAGGTCCCTACTGTACGAACTCAGCCAGCCAAAGCTTGTTTGTCATCATCATTTTGAAAGCACAAAAAAGGAAGGAGAGAAGTTTGTTTGCTCATGATCGCACGGCCCGCTGCGATCAGCCATTTTGTCTCATTATCGATTCGACGTTCAAATAAAGTTTCATCGTCATCAAATCTAAATTCAAGTGTTAAAATTTAACACTATTGCCACTACAAATTGTTCACAGTTTACCTGTGGAACATTTTGAAGACCGTCCAAAATATATTCCATCATGACCCAATTGACATAGCACCATTTTTGGCAATCATAACAAAGTTTTGCAAATGATTATTATGGTTAATGCACCCATCCAACGACGTGCCGTTATCAGCTTTAATACATAACAAATTATCATCTATAACAACAGATTCCGAGTGCCGTCAGAATCTTCTGGCCTGAGCTTCTACGCAAAGTGCACAATCGCAGTTAACGTCCTGCTCGTTTCGCGCACTTGCTCGCGCGCAATCAGCATTTGCATTGACCTTAATCACCTAATTACTCGGCAATTTGCGTTAAACGGTGCTAATCACTCTGAAAACTTAAGCCGTTAAAGGCAAAACAATGATGTATTGAAGCACGTACTTATAGTAAAATTCCGCCTGAGTATACATTTTCGTTTCGTGTGGAAGCAGACTTCAATTCTTCTTATCTCCCTCTTCGGTCGGTTGTCGTACGATTTAATCTTTAGAAAATTACAAGGAGTCAGAACATACATAACACCGCTCAAACAGACTTTTATATATGTTGGTTGCACACAGTTGTTTCAAAAGTATACATCGGTTCCCGTGCCCTCGCACACGAGTGAGGTTGCTGCTTTTGCTTTTTGCTGGTTAGCGTCCCCGGGACGCCAACGAGATTGCCAGATGACTGTTGGACCTCTTCGGAACTCATTTGGGATGAGAAGAATTCGCCGCCGCCGATAGAATAGCTTACCGGAGCCGGAGCTGGTGGTTGCGCGGTTCACATTGGAGCTGATGTTTTCACGTTGGCTAGAGGATGATGATGTGCGTCCACCGGCGGTGCAGGTGCTCCCGTGGGGTTATCGCCGACCACTGGCGTTTACTCGATGGCGGTGGTTGTTGATCTACGTTTGGCTGCACAGTAGCCGGTGGTGGACTTTGCGCTGTTGGAGAAAAGATAGCATTTGTTTTTTGTGTGTTAGGGGCATGAACTTGAAACCGAGATGACCTACCGGAGTTGTCCGAGCTGTGTTCGAGCATCGGTTGGAGGATACGGCGCCGAGCGTTGATGAACCAGTTATTAACCTGTGGAGATTGAACACAAAGTTGATTCGGAAACGTTCACAGTGTCTCATAGAATCAAGCGAAAACTACTTGTAAGAGCGTGAGATTGGTTTTGGGCGGCTATTGCACGTTTCTCATCCTCTGTAGGATAGGGATAGCTGCTGGATGGACCATGGATGCATCGAAAGAAAATGAAAAGAGAAAAGGAAATCAACATTGGTTGAAAACAGAGGAAATGACAAACCGGAAGCGAATACTAACGACTAGATGCTGAAATAACCAGGCCCGACATCACGCTGGTCGCGTGTTCCGGGCAAAATGCTCCGTTTGGATTGTTTTCCATGCTCGTCGACGCTGCCGTCCGGCTCGGAATCGAGCTCATCTGAACTGCCACTAGGCGAGAGCTGACCGCTGCCGAATGGATCAATCAGAGGCAGCGGAGCAACTCCGATTTGGCTCAGAGGAGTTGAGCCGAGAATTTGAGCTTGCGTGGGAAGATGGTGAGGATTTTGCGGGAAAGGTAGATCTGACGACGGGAAGGGCGCGGGTAGGACTGGAATACCGGGGTTGGAAAGATCTTGTGGGACCGGATCAGACGGAACCATCGGGCCAGGAACGTGCTGTTGACTGAAGTGGCCTGCTACGTTTAGTCAAAACTGTCAGTTAGTAATCGTATGAACCTAACGTCTTCTCCGGGGCCTTACACTTGCATATTGCTATATTCCATTTGGTATCGGCTCCGAGTTAGGGTAGCGTCGGTATTTTTGGTAGAATCCTTGAGCACTTCCAGAGAGATCCTGCAAATCGCAAAACAAAAACGCGGGGCCGTATAGATCTGTTTGCGACCCGTGATATTCCACCTCCACCTGCTCTGGACTGTTGATGGGACTGTTGGAGTTGGACAGATTGTTGTTTGTGCTCCAGTGCATGTAGTCCGCACTCAGAGCAAGTTCTCCGACTGCATTTTCCCACGAAGGCGAGGCAATGTAGCGCGTGCAGAAATCTCGACAAAGCTCCTGCACCTTCTCCAGCTCCAACAGGTGTATCCCTGAGCACCTGCGGTCGCTTTGATCATAAGGCCGTCCAGTTCGGAGTTGTTTGGTTAACAGGGGGCGTTTTTCCTTCTCCAGTAATTGTACGAAGGCCTCGTTTGGGGAAAAGAAAACTCTCCATCATTATTAGAACTCGATTTTCACTAAACCATAAAGCTACCTGAACATCCCGGGCAAAGCTATCACCTTCATTGGTGCCATTGCTGGATCCATTCGGGCTGGACGAATTCGAGGAGGGGATGTAGCCTTGTGTTGCCTGTTCGCATTTCTCCAGTAGCAGGGCCAACAGGGAAAACAGTGGATGTCTGTCGAATGAAACGAACCCAAAGGATACGGTGGTAAGAAAGTGAGGCAAAAAAAGCAACACGAAATGCATTTTCGTATAACTGAGACGATTTTCCAGGAAGCTTCTGCTTCAACCTGACCGACCACTAACTGCTGGTTGTTGCTGCTGTCGTCTCCGGTCGTACAATAAAGATATTACAGTTATTTCCCGACATTTGCTAGATTCCGTGTCTTTCGAGAAACCTCCCTCTTTTTCCACCCGCGTGCTTTGCTGGCACTGGCAGACGAAAGAACGAACCGGTGACGAAGATGACGACGTCGACGACGACGACGATGATGATGATTGGGGACGACGATTGTCCCAAGGAGCTTTGTAAAACATCATGTCTATGTATATTTACTTATGGTCCAATATCCGGGTCCTAACCACCTCACATCGATATAACGTGTGCATTCGAAATCGCCATTTCATCTGTTCGTATTTCTGGTGCCCTTTTTGCTTGGTGAGCTGAGGAACGGAGGAAAGCGGGACTCGGCCCCTAATCGGGTGGACTGTGTGTGTTTGTGTGTGTGGTGGGCTAAAGTCAATGTTCCACTCTTTATAAGCTATCTTGCAGAAGAAATGACAGTTTTCTAATCTTTGGAAGAGGTTAGGCAAGTTGGATTTCACTGATAGTTTTCACTTTTGTATTTATTTGCATGATTTATAAGTTAGTAGTTGCCGGCTCTCAATTTTGACACAATCTATTATTGATTTAAAGCTTTCGGAGCCCCACGAATTCATGAATAAGTTGTACGCGTGTATTTGTGGTGGTTTTAATGTGTTCATCTTTCGTTTGTTTACTTGTTTGCACGGTTCAAATTGCTTTTTTTTTCAAAATGTCGCGCATTGAAAAAAACGTGAAAAATTGGAGGTTTTAGGACGCACTTGGCTACATGAAAAGGCTGTAACTATGCCACACCTAGTGCAAGCGCTTTGGGAATTCCGTTTGAGGAATCTGCCAGATCGCAGCAAATCCAGCTGAAACATTCAAATACAAATCCTAATCACAGCAACCTGTAAGTACATACAATGAAGATTCAAGATCATGATAAGCACACTTAATTAATTGCCCTGCCACAGGTGATTTGTCTATAACGAATTCTAGATATACAGACATGTGCGCGACTCCATTGGGAACATTTGCCACTCCCGGGGCCACCGGAACGTTCCCGGGGCAACCTGTAGCAGGAGCCAATAACATTATTACGCCCCAACATGCCGTGCGACACCTCTTTCTTCGTCTTTTTTTTTATCACAAAGCTTTCTTTAAACTTAAAGTGGACATTTGGACACATTGGCCGCTCCCGGGATCATCGGAACGTCCCCGGGGGAACCTATAAAGACGTATTACATTTTACCTCCAGAAAATCCCCAGGGAAACCTGTTTAACACATTGGCCCTCGAAACTAGCGATACGCCCCAGAAGTTTTTTTATTTTTCGTATTAATGTATATAGGAAAGGCTTGTAAGATGGAACACGATTCGTTTTTTTTCTCTTAACATGTATAGTTTTTATTTTTTTGCAGATCCAAATACATCTTTCGAAAAAAGAACTATGTGGTGTATACCAAGCCTACCAACCGAGAGGGTCCAGATACCGCTGGAGTAATCCGATCGCCGTTTCTGTGCGATATGGTGATGGTGATTGTGGACTGTATGGACGGCTTACAGTCCCGACACGAGCGACTTTCCCACAAAATTGCGTTTTCCTTTAACTAATAATTATCACACGCGACGTACAAGTTAAAACACTTTATTTGAATAGAAACGACCTACTACAGTTCACATTTATTAAAACTTAACTCTAACATCAAATCTTAAATACTAACATTAAACAGAAATTGAACAACCGATCGACCGAGGTGTAAAAGGCAACTCACTTATTCTATATCTCCTATCTACCCACTATGCCTACTACCCGACTCAAGATCACAACTTCGACAGCCGAACCATCCATTCTGACGTCATCGTTCCGAACCTTCTCCCTGAACCTTCGTCACTCTCAGCAACTCCTCGTTGGTTATTCTCGTATGCAGATAGCAGGTAGCAGATCTCATAGGCGTCGCAAGGCATGGTATCCGTCGTAAACAAACTAAAAGGCTCAAACTTTGCCCAAGTAACTGATTGTTTATGATCATCAAAAAAAATTATGGCCTATTTTCGAAATCCATCGAAAATTGAAATTTAAAAAAATGGCTTGTAAGATGGAACACCATTCGTTTTTTGCTCGTAACATGCATAATTTTTATTTTTTCGAAAAATTTTCGGAAGAGGAACGAAAAGGCTTCAAGTTTGCCCAAGAAACTGATTATTTATAGTCATCAAAAAATAAATGGCCTATTTTCAAAATTCATCGAAAATTTAAATTTCAAAAAATGTGTTGTTATATTTCAATTTATTGTTGATTCCATGGCATCTCTAAACACAAAAAATATCATTCATAAGTTTGAAAACGAGAAAAAATTGTTCCATCTTACAAGCCTAACAGTGTTCCATCTTACAAACATAAACACAAAACATCAAAAAATTGTTTCACTTTACGATTTTTTTGGAAATGCCTTTGGATCATAAAAATACACAAAAAATGCTAGCCAACACAAATGTTAACTTTTTGATATCGATGGGAAATTTCCACTTACTAAGCACTAGAAATAATTGCTATTTTAATTATGACAACACTTTCGAACATTCAAACCTGGAAGAGCTAAATCGAATGAGTGTTTTCACTCAAAAAGCAAATGAAAATTGAAGAATAGAAAAAAATGAGGTTAACACTTGTCAGCGCGATAATGTTGTCGCAGTGAATGTCAAAAGTGGCGCCGTTCCATCTTACAAGCCTTTCCTCTAGTCGTTACAAAAATATGACCTTTAACAGATGAAAGTTTTCAATATTTCTCTACTGCTTAATAATAATGTTTTTTTTTTTTAGGTTTACTGGCGGGACTCTGAATAGAGTAGAAACCTCTACGCCAGGCCTTTGATGATATCGTTGCGTAAATCTGTTCGAATCATTTTGCCAGCCGTACACGGAGCATGTAGTCCAAGAAGACGCTGTTGCAAATGATTCGGAAGGAGCCACGTTTGAAAATTTTGAATCCGTTCGTCTTTTTCGTCAATTGTCTTTTTGTTATTTCGGTTGTCAGTGTTACGTTTACAAGTTTAATACGGAGTCTTTTCTTGTTTAGATCGTGATATGTGGCATTTAAGTGCTATGAAAGTTTACCGAAGAAGTTTTCTCGAACCAAAACTAAGAAGCTATTCTAAAGCTGTTCCTGTTACTTGTGCATTAGAATTATAACTTAACTATTAAATCAAAATATTCAAGATGTGATACTACCACGTCAGGATATGTCTTTGGTTACCTTCTCAATGCTGATGGCGTCCAGATCACATATCCGAGGGGAGGGCTCTACTGCTTAATAATAATGTATACTAATACATTGGAATAAAAACAATTGGAATTCGGCACCATTCATGGATTAGAAGATCCTCGAGCGCTTTCAGCGACGATGGAGGAGGGAAAAAACAGCGATTTCGAGCTTCCAATGTGTCGATGATGTTCAAATCCGGAGATTGTGCTGGTCTTGGCAGATGCTTAAACTCTTCATCGTGTTTCTCATACCAAGACTTGATAATTCCCACGGCATGAATGGGCGCATTGTCGTCCTGAAAAACTCCTCCGCCGAATTACAGTTTTCATCATGAGCAAAAATTACAACATTATAGCATGAACACACCTGATCGCCCAAAACTTCTTCATAATCATTAGCAGTGATCTTTCCTTTCATGACGATGATTGGCCAAACTGAGTACGATGATATGGCACCCCATACCATAACAGACCCTCCTCCGTGCTTCACAGTTGGACGCAGGCAATCAGTTCTGCATGTCTCTTCCGGTGTCCTCCAAACATAAACCCGCCCTGTAGTAGGGTCAGCACGAACAAAATCCCTCTCCGCAAAGTGATGTACGTCCCGAAGCTGTCAGCGAGCCATTTGTCAGAGCTTGCTATAACCAATCGGAAGGCAAAAATCGAGTTTGTTGACAGTGCAAAAATTATCGTCATTGGCAACGAGACCGCCGTCCCGAGCAAAGGTTTATACCAAATTGATTACAAGTTCTGATATCAAATTATCAGTATTTGATCACTAAATATGTTTTTATTTAGGATGCATAAACAGCCAAAATATCAAAAGTGATAACATAATTATATTCGTTGTTTATCCCAACAATAACTCGTTTTATTATCATCGAGTTCATATTGATAATAAATTTTGTGATATGAACAAAATTCTGGAAATAGTTTCAAATTATGTTATCAATATGACATAAAATTTATGCACTAATAACTGAAGTAGTGCTTCTGATAAGAAACTCAATTTCATATCCTTCATATGCTAGTAATATTTAGCATTCGTCAGTCAAAAATCGTCTTTAAAAATTGGTAATAGATGATAACAAAATTTATCAATGTTGATAACAAAATTTGTTATGCGATAACAGGTGAGTTCAAAATGATATCTGAGATAACAAAACTTGTTACATATTTGATATCCGTTTGTTATTTTACTTTGTTAGGGGTAGCAACGAAGCCCATAAGCTTATATCGCCCAAATATGGAATCGTCTTGAAGGTAACAAGCGAGATTGTCAACAGACGTGGCATCTAGGATTTAGACATCGCGAACCGGACTCCTGAGCTCATAAGAAAGAAGCTTTTTTTTTTCGAGTGAAGCACTTATGGACTTCTACTGCAAGCATGGAATCCACCCCGAATTTGCCGCCGGATATTCGCTGCAATGCATGTTGATGGACCAGGAATGCCTACAAAATACTGGGCTGAAGCTACTGCTACGGCCGTGTATTTTCAGAACCACTTATCTTCGCGTACTATAGAGATCATACGAGCTTTGGTGAGGACGTAACCCGGACGTTTTTTTTCTGAAGGAAAAGCGAAGCAAACTCGGGTAACCAACCCCGGTGGGACCTTGGTCATATGCTGACAGCGAAGATGGCTGGAGAGATAATCGAGCCACCATTGGTAGCACTGCAATAGCAACACTACACCGATAAAAAAGCAATGATAATATCTATGTGTCCGACACATGCATTTTTGCAATGTAATCAACAAATGATTTGCAACCACACATACTTCCTATTGATGATGATGATGATGATGATGATGATGATGTAATACTACCATCTACTGGAGCAAGGTAGCAAGGGAAAAATCTGGTAACACTGCTGGTTAAGATCGTTGTGTTATTTACATCGCTTGTTTTGAGTAACAACAAATGAAAGAGTGTGTGTTCTTCGAATTGATTTTGTTCCCTTTCTTAGTTGTTTTCATCACCGAGTGATTTCTGTTCTCAAAAAGTAAATATTGTGCTGCAATTGTTTCGTATGTCATCGTCGTTCAAATAAGGATCAGCGCCATCTGTTGGTGATTAGCTGCATGTATTCAGCAAAGCTCTCTAGCGCGTCCATTCCATCTACTGACCGACTTTTGTAAACATGCATTCAAATTGCTACCATTGAATATTTGCAATATAGCGGATTTTGTAACCAGTCAGTGCATATCAAATGCGTTGGTTTGAAGAGACCGACTATGAATCTCATCAACGAGCTCAGTAATTTTTTGTGGTTCTGTGAAACTTGCTTTAACCAGCTACACGTCATCAAGCAAAATCCTGTGAAGTTACCATCCGATATTGTGAATGCGATTTCGGCCGACCTGAAGGACGAACTGAAAGAAACTAAAGAGATTACAAAATCTATTGCTGATAAAAATCAACCTTTGGACTCGGCTGTGTTGACAAGTATCCGACCATGGCCAAGTCGCAAGCGACCTGATACAAGGGGTACACCGAAATCACGACCAGACGAGGCACTGATTGGAGACACGAAGCCGGTAGAAAGAGTTGGCATGACTGTCGAGACAGTTGCAAAACCACCAGAGAAATTCTGGATATATTTGTCTATGAACTTGGTGAAAACTTGCTTACAAACCAAAATCGACATTAACGTGCGAAAGCTGGTACGGAATGATGCCCATTTGAAACAGTTTGCGTACATCTCTTTCAAAGTTGGAGTTGTAAAAGATCTTAGGGATATTGCCGAAAGGAGTCTTTGCCGAGAATTTGAGAATCATCAATCTAAATGGAATTTTTGAAGACCTGCAGATGTTCTCCGAACAGACAACGGGACGTTAGTAATGGATGCCTGGGTGACTCCATCGCATTAGTTAATCTGGAAAATCCAAACAATCAATTCCACTCTGTTTGCGGGATATTCTCCAATCGGTAGTTCGTTTGCAGCACTGAGCGCCTCCTATCGACATTTTGCAACAACGGAACGCACGACAAGAAGCACGATGGATGCCCCTAAGCCACCCGTCACAGACGAACACCGTCGGTTTACTAGCTTTGCTGATTGTTCCGGCTATCCTAGTCGTTCCGTTCCTGTGTTCGGTATTTGTTAGGGGGTCATCCACCCTGGTTGCTCAGGCAAGTACCATGTTATTATTGAAAATCCAAATCCTGAATTCCGCTCCGTTTGCTGCGGTGCTCATCAAAGTCAATCCATATCTCATGCCCTCGCGAATTTGCAGCTCGATAAACAACTGGACAGTTATGATAATGGTTCGACCAATAACTAAGAGACACTCAGATCACACTGTCAGCCGCTCCAGACACCAGGGTGCGCCGTAGGAAGCTCTTTGGAAGCCCTTGAGCCCATCGACCCAGTCTTGCCACACGCTACCGTCGTTCTACAGTCGTCCTAGTCTTGTGGTTGAATGCGGTGAGAGGGTCTTGCAGCAAACTCTACCCGGCGAGTATGCCTTTATTTCTACGAATGTCCAGAGTCTGATTGAAACCACTCATTCTAGGCACAACCATCAGCCTCGCTCTGTGGCTAATCAATCGGGTGCACATTCATCTAAGATAATGAGGCAAACCGTTACGCCGGGAACTGCAATTCCCATGACTGTCCCCCGAGGACCAAGACAAGCTGCAGCTGCTACTTCGAGTGTCCTAGTGTACTACCAAAATGTTGGTGGGGTCAACAGTTCTCTCGCCGAGTATCAATTGCCCCTTAGTGAAGGTTGCTATGACATTTACGCTCTCACCGAGACCTGGCTTAACGGGAATACTTCGACGAATCAACTCTTTGACGATTCCTACGCCGTATATCGACAAGATCGGAGTATCGGTGGCGGTGTTCTGCTAGCTGTTCATTCTAGATTTAAATCCCGTTCGGTCAACCCAATAGGTCATCAACAGAGCAAATATGGGCTGCATTGGCTCCCGATGAAGCATCGCTCTACGTTTGTGTGATTTACTTTCCTCCCGACCGAGTAAATGATGCAATTCTGATCGTAAAGGATCTTTTGGGCACTACTTTCCTATTGTTTCTCAATCTACGATTGGCATGACATCACGAGAACTGCTTGATATGTACAGTACCGCTCAACTCAGGCCGCTGACTGGCGTTTAAAACGAGAATAATCGCATGCTTAATCGGTGTTTTCTTAGTGATGACTTGTGTGAGGATTGCACAGTTGTTGAAGCGCCAGCACCGCTAGTTAAAATCTGGCGGCATCATCCACCATTAGTTTTGAAACTTGCGGTAAATCCATTGTGTCGCTTCCGTGATTCCTCTGAAAGTGTTTTCTACGGTATCAGCGTAATGAACGATTACATGGGACTTGTTGATTGGGATGAGATTCTCGATGTTTCTGATGTCAACCTCGCAGCATCGACAATGTCTGGTGTACTACTGTTTGCCATTGATCAGTTTGTTCCAGTGAGGATGCCAGCTTTGTCAAATTCCGCCTTCAAACGCCTCAAAAGAGTGAAGCAGGCTCTGAGACGACACAGCAAATATCGCACGGATTCTACAAAATCACATAAGTTCAGATAGGTTTATAGAAATTCATTATGCTTTTCAAAAGTTTGCGGTTCTTTCTAGAGGTTCAGATAACTTCTCAGAAGTTTATGCAACTTTTCAGAAGTATAAAAAACTTGTCAGAAGTGCTGGAAACCTGTAAACCTTCTTTGAAGTTCCAGTTACTTCCCAGAAATTCAGAAAACTTCTCAGAATTTCAGAAAACTTCTCAGAATTTCAGAAAACACCCACAAATATCAAGCAACTTTCTTCCAGACGCAGAAGCTCAGCGTAAATCTCAGCCATTCAGAGATCGTCCCAGAAATTCATAAAACTTTCGAGAAGTTCAGGGAACTTCCCAAATGCTCAGCGAAATTCCCATAAATTTCTCAGAAGTCCTGGGATCTTCCAAGAATTTAAGAGAACTTTCTCAAAGATCGGACAACTTTTCAAATTTCAGTCAAACGTCCCAGAGATTCCGGGAAACTTCTAAGGATTTTTGAGCATTCTCAAAAGTTTAGAAACATTCCAAGCATATTTCCTTTAGTTTAGGAAGTCTCCAGAGAGTACTGCCTTTCCTGAAGCAACACAATTGTTCCGTCTCTATTTTGGCTGGATTTGGCATCTTGCCATTACGGAAAAAGGCCTCCCAACACGCTAGAGCTTCACCCAATCGAACAATATTGGGCCATCGTCAAGCGGAACCTTAAGAAGACTCAAAAAGCTATTGTGAGCGAGAAACAGTTCAGGCGTTCTGCGGCGAATAAAGTGGAAAAAGGAGATTGTACAAAATCTGATGGCAGGTGTTAAACGAAAGACCCGGCAATCGCTGCATTCGGTAGAAGAGAGAGCTGAGCTGAATATTTCTCCTGTATTCTGTATTAACTGAACTTGAAAAAGAAAAAGAATTTGACTTATTAATAAAAACTTTGACTCACGACTCACACACATCACTGACCAAATTTCGACCGGAACACTCTTTATGAGCAAATCGAGTGATGAAAACATCAGCTGGCTTCAAAGAAAGTAAATATCGAACATTAAATTTGGAAGGGTCTTACAAGAGGTTTGTAGAAAATGAACGAACATTCTGTCAGTTTCGAATAGACTGTCCTCGAAAAATATGAGACAGAATTATTAGCTTGAAACTTTTTAGCGTGTGGGTAAAAGTTTGGTCCCCACGATTTTCATTTCGTGAGTTATTTAAAAAGGCCTAATGAAACCATTTCACCTGATGACAAGCAGTTTCTTACAATTTAAAAAACGAATCGAACGAGCAAAACCGGAGTTACGAAAAAAAGGTTTTCGTAAAACTAACCGACAACCAGCCACCGAGCATACTTACTTGTACACCGCCCTCTTGTCCGCCTCGAACTGGGCCTGATCGATGTCGCTGATATTGCTGCTATTGCTGGGAGAAGACACTGGCGTCGGGCCGGAAGCTGTCACGTTGCTGGAAGATGTGTGCCCGCCACCGTTCCCTCCTCCGCCTCCTCCTCCACCACCTCCCCGCCACCTGTTCCGGAAATGCCGGACGCCGTAACCGTCGCACCGGACACCGCAGGAATCGCAGCCACACTATTTTCCTGCATTATTTTCTTCCTTTCACTGCACTCACGATTTTCCTATTCTAGCCGTCGAAAACACACGAACCAACAATTTCTTCTCAATCACAGTACGTCGACTAGCATTGGAAAATGCAACCGAAATCACACCCGAAATGAATCAACTTATTGCACATGTAGGGGAATTCTTCTTGCCATCTGGGGAATCAGGAAGCCGGAAGCCGCCGAGGACTTTTCTTTTTTGCGCCTCGTTGGATTTGGTTGCGGGGATTATTATTATTATTATTATTATTATTATTATTATTATTATATGGCACCGGAAGCTATGGGTACGTGATTCAAGCGATTCGCAAAACCAACAACTTGTGCTCTCTCGCAAACCCGATTTGCATAAATCAGTTCATCAATTTGGCATTGATTGTTTCGCTTGTCGTTCGTGCGCGCCTACTGCACCTTTCGTGGCCGCCCTCTTCCGTTGGGGTTCCCCTCGTACGCGAGTTAGATGTCGTCGCCGGCGGATTCAGTAGCTGGCAGTAGCAAAATTTCGAAGTGGATTAATTTTTCCATGCTGCCGCTTCTGTGCTGGGCAATGTTGTTTCCATTACTGCTCCTGCCATTCATCGATTGTCTGGAAAATCTGGGTGGAGAGAAAGAGAGAGAGGGGGCAAAAGAAGGACATGAAATTAGATTTCCGCTGTAAAATTGATGGTTTTTCGGGCGGTGGTGAGTGATCGATAAAGAGTGTCTGATGGGGGGCATGCAATGATAAATCATAATTACTATTGCTGGGCAAATTGAATTGTTATACTTTTGATAGCTGGGCTCAAATTGTCATCGTCATCATCGTTCTAATCGCGGTTTTCAATCAAAATAATATTACGCTGATGGTAATCACTATAATTTGAAATTGCAATGAAATATCAACTGCCGTGAGTAGTCGATAAACAATGTTGATTGAAAATTCAGTCTAGTTCAACTAAAGCGAAGTTCTCATCTCTGTCCTCTTGATCTATATGGATAGTGAAGTAGCGTGACTTCGGGACACCCGGGATATTCAGGGGGTGTAAAACATGTAACTTAATTTGAGCTTTTATACTTTTTCAATTTCCTTCCTCCTCTCTATTCTAAAGCTCGATTCAAAGTAAATCTGGATGCACGGTTTTAAACACCGCCGCGTCTCTGGTGGTTGGAACAAAAAACGTTTGACAGGCATTTGTTGATGTTTCATTGACGAAGAAATTGGTGAAAAGTTTTTCTCAACGCATGATCGACAAACATCTAGATAATCCTTCGTGGTCTGCCTAAAAAATAGCAAAATTGTTAAAATTCCCAAAGTCAACGATGTGTCTTGTGAGGTCTATATCCACATTAATCCGGACACCTTCAAATCCTTGTTAGTTTTGAAATATTGCTCGTAAGAATGAAAAATTTCACTGTGGTATACCTGAGAGTCTATGATAAAAAGGCTATGATTGATGTTGTTTACATTTCATGTTTAGTATTCAAGATGGCGACGAAAGAAAAACAAGTGCGCGAGCGAATTTTGTACGGGTGTACGGCAAATCCTGACTTGTCAATACGGGACCTTGCAAAAACATTGGAATTGCCTAAAGCCACTGTTCACGATGTGCTCAAATCATTTTCGGAACGTTTGACGGTGGAGAGGAAACCAAGAAGTGACAAAAACATTGGACGCGCTGATCCTGTCATGGACCGAAAGGTGAAAGATATATTAACGACAAACCCAAATCTCTCCATTCGAACGGTGGCTCGTAAAATAGGGATGTCGCATGGTTTTGTCCTAAAATAAAAACAACGTTTGGGACCTAAGTCGTATAAAGAAAAAACAGTTCCAAATCGCTACGACAAACAGAACTTGGCAGCAAAATCACGGGCTCGACGTTTGTACTGAGAATATTTGACGAAGTATTCATGCGTTGTTATGGACGATGAAACTTATGTCCTGGAGGATTTCAAGCATCTTCAAGGGCTGGCTTTTCATTCTGCTATGACCAGAAATGCTACAGCTGAGCATTTCAGAACGATGAAGGCATCGAAATTTCCCAAAAAATACCTTGTGTGGAAAGCAATTTGCACGTGTGGCAAAAAGAGTAAATCTTTCGTCACTACAGGCACAATCAACAAGGAGATCTATCAGAAAGAGTGTCTGCAGAAGCGATTGCTACCCTTCATCAAAAGTCACAAAGAAAAACGTTTGTTCTGGCCCGATTTGGCATCATGCCACTATGTTAAAACTGTGATGGAGTAGTACCAAGCAAATCAAGTGAACATTGTACCAGAAACCTCAAACCCGCCAAATTGCCCAGAGCTACGACCAATCGCGAGATATTGGGCTCTGATAAAGCGGAAGCTTTCTGGAAAGAAGCAAGGAATCAAAGACATCAAACACTTCCAGCAAATTTGGACAAAGACGGCTTCTACGATTTCTGAAGAGTCTGTACAAACCCTAATGGACGGAGTTAAGCGCAAAGTTCGAAAATTTTATGCAAATACCGAATAACTATGTTTTGTCTTCACGAATCGTTAATAAACATTCCATGAATCTGAAATAAACAACTAAGATGGAAATATAATGCAAAATTTATGTTTTATTCATGTTTTGAGGTGTCCGGATTATTGCGGATACAGACCTTAGTCAAACGTTACAAGGATACTCGGAGTGTGGATAAAGCACAGCGCATCTATCATAAAAGTGGCACTAGGGACAAAGAGCTGAGGATTAAGGTGTTGAGGTACACGAAAGGCAACCCAGGTGTCTTCATACGTGATTCGGCAAAGAAATGCGGTTCCAACTTTTCCACCGTGCGTAACATCCTTGCAAGAGAAGGATATAAGTCTTTTTGAGCCAGTAAACATCCACATCGCTCCTGAAACAAAATTTAGTGGCCAAAAAGCGAGCACGATTACTATACGAACGAGTTCTGACGAAATTTGATGGCTGTATTTTAATGGATGACGAAACATATGTCAAAATTGATTATAAACAAGTCCTCGGACGAAAATTTAACCTGACAACTGGTCGTGGGGATGTCCCTTCCACATATAAATTTGTTTTTGCTGATAAGTTTACTCGGAAACTAATTATTTGGCAAGGAATCTGCAGTTGTGGCCTTCATACCAAGGATTTTATCACATCCCACACAATGGCGTCCAAGATTTACATTACAGAGTGTCCGAAAAAGCGGATTTTACCCTTCATTCGGCAACACAAGACCAACGATATGTTTTGACCGGATCTAACCAGCTGCCACTACTCTAAGGAGGTACTAGAATGGTATGCTGCAAACAATGTTAAATGCGTCGCCAAAGAGATTAATCCTCAGAATTGCCCTGAATTCAGACCGATCGAAAAATATTGGGCAATTGTCAAGTGAAAACATCGAGGATGCGATAAAGAAGTGATAAATGAACAACGAATGCGTTTAAAGTGGAATAAGTTCGCCGTAAATGTGCAGATCATGATGGCATCGATGACAAGTAACGTGCGACAGTTCGTTCGAAACGGTAAAATGTAATAATTTGTTGTATATTGTTTGAAAGCTGAATAAATACCTTTTTGTTTGACGTTTTGATCGACCGTGTATAATGTTTAATTCTTGAGTTATGATCACTTGAATGCGTCCAAATTTACTTTGAATCGGGCTTTATCATGATCCTTACTTAAGTATTCACGGGCCGCTTTACAACATCTAAAGGGTGAGTCGATAGTTATTTCCACACTTCAGATTGAGTGGTAAACCGGCTATAAAGACTGTATTCGATGAAATTTGGACATACGCAATTGTTCGTAACTTTTTAGCGTGTGGGTAAAAATTATTGAAATTTTAACTGAATGTATTTCATTGTGTTGGGTCAATTGTGTAATGAGTTTCGTGAAAATCGGTCGAGTGATTTCAGTGATGGCTTCGAATGAAGAAATAGTGCGCCAACAAATTTTGGGCACTCACTTCGAAGACCCAAACGCTTCTCATCGATGGATCGGAAAACAGCTCGAATCATCCGTATCGTATCAACCGTATCTCATGTGATCAAAACGTTCAAGGACCGTAAGACTACCAAGCGGAAAAATGGTAGTGGCAAAAACGTGGCACATCAAATCCGGAGAAGGCCAGGATGGTATTGAACCAATTTAAGCGTTATCCCAACATTTCGATCAGGGATGTTGCGAAAAAGGCGAAAGTTTCAGTTGTTTTGTGCAGAAAACAATGAAACGTTCTGGATTACATGTGTACAGGGTCCAGAAGGCACCGAACCGGAGCGATAAACAGAACTCGGTGGCCAAAACTCGTGCAAGAAAACTGTACAGGAAGTGGCTCACTAAACCGTTTTGCATTGTGATGGACGATGAGACATACACTAAATCCGACACCAAACAAATGCCAGGACAGGAACACTACGTCGCCACCTCTAAGTTGGCCGTTCCGGAAAGTGTACGGAATAAGAAACTGTTGAAATTCGCCAAAAAATGCCTTGTCTGGCAAGCGATCTGCGGATGTGGCGAAATGAGTCAGCCCTTCATCACCTCTGGGACCGTCAACGGACAAATCTACAAATCTACAAGGCTCCAAAAACGACTTCTGCCCTTCTTGAGATCTCACGATGGCCCGACACTGTTTTGGCCGGATTTGGCATCTTGCCACTATGCTCGGCCCGTCTTAGACTGGTACTAAGATAATAATGTAGTTTTTGTACCAAAAGACGTCAACCCTCCAAACACTCCGGAACTTCGCCCAATTGAAAAATTTTGGGCAATCATGAAGGCAAAGCTCGTTAAAACTCCAAAACTGATAGAAAATGAACTAGAACTAAAGAAAGTGTGGTTAAAAGTAAGTAAGCAAATCGGTCCTATAATTGCCCAAAATTTTATGAAAGGGATCAAGGCAAAGGTGCGGGCATTTGGGTTGGGAGAAGAGGTTCAATAAACCAATGATGTCAAAACTGAACCATTTAGTAGTACTTTATTTCCAGAAAGTTTGAAAAGAATCGGGCTCAAGGAAAATTTTTGGTGACCTATTTTGTGTGTCCAAATTTCATCGAATACAGTCTTTAGTTGCACAAATGAAATCAAATTTTTACAGTAGCTCAAGTAGCTTTTACATGTGTTTATGTAGGCTGAATTTTGGAATGACTTTGAGTAAAATGCAACATATTTGCGATTGACGCCCTCCGTCAGAGTCTGTACAGTTCAATTTTTGTTTTTGACGAAGGACTACGTTTTTGTTTTCTATACTGGAGTACAATTTGATTTTGATGGCTAATATCTCAGTCAATCCTTAAAAAAAAATTTTTGGGGCTGGATTGGATTTGAATCTGATTTGGATTCAGATTGGATTACGGTTGGATTTTATTTTGGATTGGATTGGATTTGGAATGGATTTCGATCGGGCTTGATTTGGATTGGATTTGGATTGAATTTGGATTCAGATTAAGTCTGGATCGGATTTGAATTTGGACATGATTGGAGAAAGGTTGGATTCTATTTGGATTGAATTGGATTTGGAACGAATTTGGATAGGATTTAATTTGGATTGATTTTTAATGCGATTTGGATTGAATTATATTTGAAATGCATTTTGATTGGATTTGGACTGGATTCGGATTGGCTTTAGATTAGATTAGGATTGGATGACGTTTGGATTGGATTGTGATTGGATTTGAATTTGGATTGGATATGGATTGGATTTGGATTTAGATATGATTTGGATTGGATTGGATTAGATTAAGATTTGGATTGGGTTTAGTCTGGATTGGATTTGGATTTGATTCCGATTGGATTTTGATAGGAAAATACTGTAATGGGTTTGCATAGGTTTGTATTTGGATAAGGGCTGAATTTAATTTAGATTAGATTGGATTTGGAATGAATTTGGATTGATTTTGAATGGGATTTGGTTTGTATCTGGATTCGATTTGGATTGGATTTGGAATCGATTTAGATTTAATTGGATTTACATTGGATTTGGATTTGATTCAGAGTGGATTTGGATTTGGATTGGGTTTGGATTGAATTTGGTTTAGATTTGGATTGGATTTCGATTGTATTTGAATTGGATTTGAATTTTATTTGTATTGGTTTTGGATTGGAACTAGATTTGAATCGGATTGGTTTTAGATTGGATTTTAATGGGTTTGAATTTGAGTGTTATTAGGGTTGGATTTTATTTAGATTGGATTGGATTCGGAATGGATTTCGATCGGTTTTGATTTGGATTCAGCTTAGGTCTGGATCGGTTTTGATTTTGTACATGATTGTTATAGAGTTGGATTCCATTTGGATTAAATTGAATTTGGATTTGATATGGATTTCGAATGGATTCGAATTGGATTTGGATTGGATTTGGATTGGAAATGGATTGGATTTGGATTGGATTTGGATTGGATTTGGAATGGATTTGGATTGGATTTAGATTGGATTTGGATTAGATTTGGAATTGATTCAGATTGGATTTGGATATACTGTGATGGGTTTGCATGGGTTTATATTTTCATTGGATTTTATTTAGATTGGATTAGATTTGGAAGGGATTCGGAATGATTTTGAACAAAATTCAGTTTGTTTTTGGATTGATTTTGAAAAGGAATTTGGTTTGTATTTGGATTTGATTTGGATTGGATATGGGATCGATTACGATTGAATTGAATTTACATTGGATTTGGATTGGATTTGGAATGGATTTGGATTGGATTTGGATGGGATTTTGATTGGATTTGAATTTTGGTTGGATTTGGATTTGGATTTATATTGGATTTGGATTGGATTTGGATTTGATGATTTGGATTGAATTTGGATTGGATTTTGAATGGATTTGAATTGGATTTGGGTTAGATTTTGATTGGATTTTGATTGAATTAGGATTGATTTTTAACGAGATTCAGTTTGTTTTTGGATTGATTTTGAACAGGAATTTGGTTTGTATTTGGATTCGATTTGGATTGGATATGAAATCTATTAAGATTGAATTGGATTTACATTGGCTTTGATTGATTTGGAATGATTTGGATTTGTCTATTGGATTGATTGGATTTGGTTGATTTGAATTTGGATTGAATTTGGATTTGATTTGTATTAGATTTGGATTGCATTTGAATTGGATTTCAATTGGATTCAAATTGGATTTGGATTGGATTTGGATTGGGTTTGGATTAGATTTGGATTAGATTTGGATTAAATTTCGAATGGATTTGAATTTTATTTGGATTGGTTTTTGTTAGGATTTTGGCTGAATTTGGACTGGATTTGAATTTGATTCAGATTGGATTTGGATTGGAATTTAATGGGTTTGGATTTGGATTGGACTAAAGTTGGATTCCATTTGGATTGAATTGGATTGGGATTTGATTTAGCCTTAGGCAGTTGAAGGATTTGTTTACTGGACTGGTTATTCAGAAATGTATAAAAGTTCCCACCTGCGCGGTCTTTAGCGAACTCTCGTTAACAGCGCTTTAAGGAGCTTTTTAAGCTTCCTGAATATTTAAAAAGTGTCGAAGATCGTACAGGTTCTGGCATAACTAGCTGACTTCGGACCGCCTCTAGAGCTTCGCCTTGCCAGTTGTCCAGGTTCGAGAAGCCAAAAGCGGTAGTGGTATTTTCAAAACTGCTTATAAACAACGGCTAGACCTTAGGTTGAAATATTTGAAGGTTGGATGCTGCATCGACATGAACTGACGAGCAGCTAGTTGCCACTCAACTGCCACTGTCTGATACGTCCTCCATTGTCATTTTGCTGCCCCGAGCCGTTGCCTCCTCGTCCGTTCTCATGCGGTATAAAGCACCTTGCGAGTCCTATTCATTCCTTCGGAATCCTCCCTGGAAGCGGCCTCTTCAAGCAAAGCTTTGCGTCTCTCCAGTTTCGACTGCTTTTTCGTCACCGGTAAGGTCCCCGGTGGCATCGTTCCTTTAAATAACGGAGGCACAAGTCCTTTGGATGTAGAAGACAGAGTTCCTTTTTGTACCACTTCTCAACTGGCGATTTGGATATGGCTGGCGGTGACTCCAAATCATTTTTCGGTTGAAGTTTATCAGAGGCACCTACGGCACCAATTTTTTTTCAGTCCAGCTGTCCAAAACTTACTTCTTCGCAGTTTGGATCTGCTCGCGCATTGCAAGTTGTTTCTTCAGGAACTCTTCTTCAGCGACCAGCCTGCCTCCGTTGAAGCATTTTTCGCTTCTGCTGCAGTTGCTTTTGTTGTAACCCGCGTTCCTGCTTCACCTCCCGCCGCTCGTGTTTTTCTTCCTCGTACTTCAGTTGCTTCACCTTCAGTGATCTTTCTTTGTCCATCCGCTTCTCACGAATGGCGATTGCTTCTTCCATAGCCTTCTCCTTTGCGATTTGTTCCTTTTCCAGCAAATCTGTCGCAGAAATAAGACTCGCTCTTAGAGGACTGTTTACTACTCTTCTTCTTCTTGGATCTGGAACTAGCAATCGATTTACTCAGTTCGGACAAGTCCACGGCTTGTCTTCTTGTTTTCATCGGCTACGTCGCACAGTGCGTTGTATATATGGAGATGGGGGACAAAAATCAAAACTGGATAATATAGTCTCTTTAGCACATTGGTGTAAAAGGGAAAGTTGCACGTGATTATGAGAGCTGCAATTTGCATAAATGTCATACGATTTACACATAATCGCAAAACTGTCTCAAACGCCAATTTATTTGTTTAATAATAAAAAACGTACTTTTTTCAGATAAGTCGCTTATAATGGCATGAAATGTTGTTTGCAAATTTGACACATTTTATTCGTTATAGCAAAAGTAACTTATATGCCATTATGTTGGAAAATCATAAAAAAATAAATTTCTTCTTTATTCTCTTCCATTACAAAATTTGAATTAAATATCAACCATCGCATTTAAAACTTATTTATTCATACTTAAACAGAGAACAATACAAATAAGTAGAAATTTAGAAAAATATCATGGAAATTTTCTTTTCACTTCTACTTCGATTGCTCTTCAGCGCTTCCAACTTCATCTTCTGTAAATGCCTCTTCGGCGTACGAGCTTGCATTCTCCAAAAAATCCATAAATCCATCTTGTGCTTCTTGGTTTGATAAAAAAAAGTACGGAACTGCAGAGTCTTTTCTACCATTTTTAGATGCACACGTCTTTCGATACCGTATCCTGACTTGGGCTTAGCGACGATTAATTCCATTTGAGCTTTGAACTGGTTCTGAATTCTTTTCTTCCATTCTTCAAAAGTTTTTTTATTTGCCAGGTTTTAAACGACAACCTTTAAAAAAGAAAATTAGTACACTTGATTAACAGGAAAAGTGAATAACAAACCTATAAGCAATCTGCAGAAGGCACTCAAACATCTTAATCCAACAGTGCAGAACAGATAATCCATATCTAAAGTTGGCTGTATTTTCAGGCTTTTGATCAACTTTTGAATTGTTTATGTCCTTTGGGGTGGCACCACACATGTAACATTTTGCTGCTGCTTTTTAGTGTGACAACGTGCTACATGACTACATGAAATGGTGCAACTTGTTCAATTTGATCTGTGCCGTTTTCTGTTTAGTTTTTGGCCACCAGATAAGTGACGCATAGGTGATCTTAGGTTTAACTATAGTCGAATAAATCCAATAAATCATATTCGGCTTTAGACCCCAATGTTTCCCTAAAGTTCTTTTACAGATTCAGAAAGCACTTGTCGCTTTCGCTATTTGTTGTTCAATGTATTTGTTCCAGTACAGTTTGTTCTCTAAAGTAACCTCCAAATACTTAACTTCCGTGGACATTGTAATCTTTACATCGCCTAATTTAAGGTTAGCTACGTTAGTACGTCTTTTAGTAAAAGGTACAGTAGTTGTTTTTGTAGGATTTATATTCAATCCCTCGCGTTTACACCATGATAGTGTGAGATTTAATGCTTTTTGCATTCGGTCAGAAACCGTTTCATCAAATTTTCTGCGAACTATAATGACTATGTCATCCGTAAAACCAATTACCTCAAAACCTTGATGCTTTAGTTTTATCATCAACAACCAGGGACCACAGAAGCGAAGATAGAACATATCGATATCTGCTGTTACTCTCATTTCTGAATCTCCTAGGTTAGCTGATAATACACTTTTGGATAACATTTCTACTATCCAGTTTACTATGTTTTCATCAAAACCATGATTTCTCATTGCGTTTATCATGGATGTGAAGGATGCATTGTCAAATGCATCCTTCAATATCAAGAAACGTTGCTAAGAGAATTTCGTTAGAAGCAAATGCTATTTCTATTTCAGTAACCAGAGTGTGCAGAGCTGTTACTGTTAATTTTCCTGATTGATAGGCAAATTGTGTTTTACATAATGGTTTTTTTAAAAAGAAATTCTAATTATGTGTTTTTCCATTAATTTCAAAAATATTGATGACAGACTAATTGGTCTGTATGATTTTGGTGAAGATTTATCTTTTTTATTTACCTTTGGTATATTTGAAACGACCGAAAGAATCGATTGCCCATTCAATCCTAGAGTTCGTGAATATTTTATTTGCAATATTTCCAGCTTGTACATTGAACAATTCTGTTTCAAGTAGTCAACCATTCATCCTAGTAGATCTATTAATTTCCACCAGTTCAGATTCTGAAGATGTGGTACTTTGCATGCAATTGTGATTTGGTAGTTGATCAGCAGTACGCCGAGACCCTGGAAAATGAGTTTGCATCATTAATTCCAGAGTTTCAGTTGTGCTGTGAGTAAAATTTCCGTCAGGCTTTTTGAGAGTCCCGAGACCATTGGAATGATCTCTCGAGAGAACTTTTTGAATTTTTGCAGTTTCAGGAGTGCTTTCTATGTGTTCACACAGATGTCTCCAATCATTCCGCTTGGATCTTCTTATTTCTCTATTATGTTCACTCAATACCTCTTTGTACTGACTCTAATTTGAAGTTATTTTCGCCCGATTAAATAATTTCAGTGCTTTTTTCGTAGCTTTTCCAATCGCTCGTTCCACCAGGAAACATCTCTATTGGTCAAGCGCTCCTTTTTAGGACAGATGGCATTGTAAGCACGATTAATAGTAGTAGCACTTGTTTCTAACTTTGAAACCGTATCTAAATTATTGGTGATGGACTTATGTTGGTTTTTCATACTAGAGGCTTGATTTTCGTTTTGATCTCTGTAGGATTCCTTCAGTAAATCAATAGCCTTGAATTCCAACAAAATTTGTTTATGTTCTGAAAGAGAAATTTCGTTCGATACATGCCAGTTTACTATACGATCAGAAAGTATTGAACTGCAGAGTGTAAGATCCAAAACTTCTTCTCTTATCGCATTGACAAAAGTCGGAGATCACAGTTAAATGGTACAACACAAGCTCGAGAACAGCTTGCCAGGATTCGATGTTTATTATAACAAAATACAGAAACGCTTAGGTTAGGTTGAGTCAGATTTCTTTATTTGTGAGACCTTTAGCCTAAGAAGCACTGAACTTACCTACTTGATAAAATTATTAACTAAACAAGAAGCTTCGAGTCCCCCTAACAATGTTCCACAATGTTATAAAAAATATCAATGCAACATTAAAGGCAGACAATCTTCAAATTGCAAAGTTAAACAAATGGATAATATAGAAACACTTGAACGGAACACTTCACCGTCTACCGTGTTCGATTATCTTACGCCTTTACCTTCCAGCAGCGCAGCGTCCCAACCGACCGTCTTCGGTCCCCGGACGGCAAAAGGGGTGCCTTGTAGACGGTAATGATAATGGTGATAGTTAATTTAATAGCTATCAATTTGATTCATGCCAACACACCACGGCGCGCGGCTCGCTATGTTTGTTGCTGATACACTCCCGACGATCGTCTCCTCGACTTGCCCCGGTCCAGGTAGCCATATAATGATTATTTATTTAAATCAATAGCCGCCTGAGGGTGTGAAATTACGTTGATTGGCTGGCTGCCGTATGGAAAAGCATGCCACGATTACCAGGGCCAACGAGAACATCGGAGTAGGCGCGCGCAAGGAGCATCACTCAGGAAGGTGTAAATTATAACCTTTTTGCTTACATTTTTGCGCTCTTCTTTATGGTTACCCACACGTGCTCCCGATAAGTGTGGAGCGTGGAACGGGTGGAAGGAAGTGTACGTTGTACCCACAGGTAGGTACGCCATAAGCTGAAAGCCATGTTGTGTCGAGTCGAGTTTTCCCGAGGCACTACTAAAAACATAAATTTTGCACCGATTTACTCGCACGCAATCCAGGCCAGCAGCAGTGGTGTCGGCTTTTCTTTGCTCCCGTCGTTCCGGAGTAGGATCGGATTGGACGGAGCTGCTCCGCGTTATGAATGATGAAGAGGTTAATTTTCAAAATGACTTAATTTCAACTTCAAAGCTATTTAGGGCATGATTGAGGCGAATTTTATGACGTTCACACGAGAGGTTAAAGTGATTTACGGCTATTTAAGTTGCATTAGTCATGCGGAGTTATCCAATTAATTTGTAGAAAGTTTTTCTTATATTGAATTTTCGAACGAATGTGTGTTTCTCAAATTCAAAGAACACCATTTCAACAACACCCTCGTGTGACATCAAAATCACACCCATAATTTATGTCCTCAATAAACCAGAAGTCTAACTCGACAACGTATGTCCTGACAGCAATTCACCGCAATAAAACGCACATTTTTCCCTCACACGAAAAACGCAACATAAAACCGCCAACTCCTTCGCCCGGCACGTCAAACCATATCATCGTGTCACACACAGAAGGCCATGGCGAAGAAGGCGAGACAACGTCAACGCACACATGTTTTCGGGTTTTGTCTTGTAAAGAGCCGTTCGCAAACCCGGACCCGAAGGCTCTTAACTACACACGGAATCCGGCAATTAAATGTTGGTTATGTGTTTTTGATAAGTGCCGCAGCATCCTTCCCGCTTGCATCGCCGCCTCGCCCTCCGGAGGAAAAGACATTGAAAGTAAATAAAACTCCAGTCAAATCCGTTTGTTTCGTTCCGTTTCCACTCCTGATCCACCCCGACAACAGTTGTAGGTACGTATCTACAGCGAGCTCCTTGCCGGACTGAGGATTTTTTCTTTTCGGTCTTACAGTCTTACGGTCTGAATGGCGAATGGCGAGTGAAGGACGATGATGAAGCGCCGAGGAGAAAGTATTCGAGCAGTAAATCATATTTTTGTGTAAAAAACCTATTAAAACCACATGCTGCCACGACATGACCGAACGAGGACGACTACGACGGTGCTCGGAACATTTATTTGTTGAGTTGTTTTCTGCTATTGCATTTGTTTGTCTAATCCCCTATTACGAATTCAACAGTTACAGATTTCTTTGAGGGAAGGTCGGCAGATTTGCAATGTTTGGTTTCATGTAATCTCAGGTCAAGAATTGTTTATTAATAGGATTTTGTACTATAATAGCTTTTTCTTTGTGGAATGGTTCCAGATTGGATAACTACCCGAGTAAAGCCTGTCCACGTTAAAATTCGGACACTAAAATAATAGCAGAAAAAAATACACATAATTCAACAAACCCGATTGTTTATTTCACTATAATAGAGTTATAGCTACATTAAGAACAGTTGATTAAGATGTTAATCCTTCTTTCTGTAAAATTCTCGAACTTTTTGTGGTACATTCGCCATCAGGTTCCGTACGATATCCTCAAATACGCCCGCCGTGACGATTCTCCATCTTCTCTAGAAATCATTGGTACCATTTGCTTTCTTCTTAGTTGCGAAGAGTTGCCGCTTAACTAGAGCCCATGATGTGGTTCAAAATTAGGCATTTAGATCAATTATTCCAACTTCCACTTTTGGATCCTCCAATACTATATCATGGATTTTATCGACGTTCTCTATTGTAGTGACCTCATTTGGGCGTCCAGAACGCGGTGCGTCAACGGTGCTCGTACGGCCACAACGAAAATCAGCAAACCACTTATGAATCGTTTGAATTGACGGAGCAGAGTCTGGAAAATACTTATCTAGCTTGGCTTTGGTTTCGGCAGCCGTTTTCTTGCGTAGAAAATAGTATTCTATTAAAACTCGATGCTCGGATTTTCCAAAACTTACTGATCGGTCTCTTCTCACTGTTGTCACTAATGAATGCGTGGACAGAAATTGCTGAAATTTTGACAGCCGTCATTCAAAGAGTGAAGCTCATAGAAAATGGTTCACATTGGCGATTATCAACGCCATCTGTAGGAAATTAAAGGGACTTTTCAGGCAGCCTAGTACACGCCAGGATCAAGAATGTCTTTTTTTTTATTGTGGAAGTGTGAAAATTCTTCACATATCCATTTGATTTGTGAAGATTTTCATGCGGGGCTGGTTGTGTATGATGACGACCTCAGAATGTACGTGTACAAACAGGCATTCTTGAAATGGGTTGTTGGATTTTCAATAGAGCTGTCACCTTCAATCTCCAGGGCTAAAAATGTTTGCACATCGTGATAACATATTGTTGCGTTATGTAATTTCGTGATGTGAAATCAAGACACTCCCAGCTTGGTGGTTAAAACCATAATGGATATTTATTCAAATTCTTGACTTAACCTTGCTCTTATTTACTGGAGGTATCTGAAATGTTTATATATTCTGTAACCAATCGGTGATCGGTGCACTGATCGGGAGAGAGGGAATAAAGGGCGATACGGTCAAAATTTGGTCAATATCAACTTGACGTATTTCTTTCAATTTTGCATTTACAAAACCTGAACACCCCTCATTTTGAAGGTGTGTGTGTGTAGAATGTTGCTCCTATTTTGATTTTGGAATTTACTCTTCAGTTGTCAAAATGCCGTCCAAGCAAGAAGAGCAGCGTATCAAAATTTTGCTCGCGCATCGCGAAAATCCGAGCTACTCGCACGCAAAGTTGGCAAAATCGCCAAAAGTTGCCAAATCAACCGTTACAAATGTAATTAAAGTGTTTGGGGAACGTTTGTCGACAGCCAGGAAGTCTGGATCGGGGAAATCGAAAACCGGAAGCCGCTGAGACGACAAAGAGAGTTGCCGGTAGTTTCAAGCGAAACCCTAACCTATCTCTCCGAGATGCCGCAAATAAGCTGGGTGTATCGTCTACAACCGTGCATCGAGCCAAAAACGAGCTGGACTATCGACTTACAAGAAGGTAGTGACTCCAAATCGCGATGATAAACAAAATACGACGGCCAAAGCGCGATCCCGGAGGCTGTACACGACGATGCTGACGAAGTTTGACTGCGTGGTAATGGACGACGAAACCTACGTCAAAGCCGACTACAAGCAGCTTCCGGGACAGGAGTTTTATACGGCAAAAGGAAGGGGAAAGGTAGCAGATATTTTCAAGCACACGAAACTGTCAAAGTTCGCAAAGAAATATCTGGTTTGGCAAGCCATCTGTACCTGTGGCTTGAAAAGCAGCATTTTCATAGCTTCCGGGACTGTCAACCAAGAAATTTACGTGAAAGAGTGTTTGAATAAACGTCTGCTGCCTTTCCTGAAGAAACACGGTTGTTCCGTACTGTTTTGGCCGGATTTGGCATCTTGCCATTACGGTAAAAAGGCCATGGAGTGGTACGCCGCCAACAACGTGCAGGTGGTTTCCAAGGACAAGAACCCTCCCAACACGCCAGAGCTTCGCCCAATTGAGAAATACTGGGCTATTGTCAAGCGGAACCTAAAGAAGACCAAAAAAACTGCTAAGGACGAGCAGCAGTTCAAGGCAAACTGGCTTTCTGCGGCGAAGAAGGTGGACAAGGTGGCTGTACAAAATCTGATGGCAGGGGTCAAGCGTAAGGCCCGGCAATTCGGATTTGGAAAAGCGGAAGCCTAACTGAATATTTTTCCTGAATTTTATACTAATTGAACTTGAAAAAGAAATTTAATTTGATTTTTTAAATAAACGATTTCACCGATTTAAACGCATTTTCCCTTGACCAAATTTTGACCGTATCACCCTTTATGTTAGAGAGAAGCCGCATAGCCAACGCTGTTGCGCCGCATGCGGCATGGAAACAGCCTTGCATGGGAACAGTCATAAAGTAATAATTCAGTAAAATGACACTTTCTTATTGAAAGTTCTTATGGAATGCAAGGGCCGACGGCTCGACGGGTTGCTGACTGGAATTGTCTAGAATTTAACTCAGCATGAAACAACGTGCGAGTTCTGTTGAATTTAGGCATGGTTCGATGACATGTTTGAAGCACATGCCACAATATAAATCAACGAAGAAATGCAGACAAGTTGCTTCCATAAAAGCACTGCCGGTCAGTGGGAGATGGATAAGACACACAGACACAAAGACGCACACACACACACACACACACACACACACACACACACACACACACACACACACACACACACACACACACACAGGTGCGGCAATCGTTTCTGCGCGGTAGTAACGATCGACGTCAAAAACGGAACATAATGTACAATGGAGTCCTAAAACTGAAGCTGCCCAAGGGCGTGAAGATCTTCGGGTTCAACACCCATGTAGACAACTCCTGCGAAAAGGCGGCTAAAATGGTCAGTGCGCTTGCAAGGATCATGCCGAACGTCGGTGGTCCGAAAGGCAGCAGTAGGCGACTTCTGGCGGCCGTATCATCCTCGATACTGCGTTCCAGCTTGGGGAGCCGCGCTCAAAACGAAACGTAACCGCAGGAAGTTGAACGGCGTGTTTCGTCTGATGGCAATTAGAGTCGCGAGTGCGTACAGAACCATCTCGTCGGAGGCAGTTTGCGTTATCGCCGGGATGATTCCAATCTGCGTAACCCTAGCAGAGGATATCGAATGCTATCAACGGAGAGGAACCAGTAATGTGAGGAAGACGGCGAGGCTAGACGCCATGGTCAAATGGCAGCAGAAGTGGGACAACGCGGAGAATGGAAGGTGGACCCACCGGCTCATCCCCAATGTGTCGACGTGGGTGAACAGGGAGCATGGAAAGGTGAACTTTTACCTCACACAGTTCCTGTCCGGGCACGGCTGTTTTCGCCAATACCTGCACCGGTGTGGTCATGCGTCGTCACCTCTCTGCCCGGCGTGGGCCAACGTAGAGGAGACTCCAGAGCACGTGGTGTTCGACTGTCCGAGGTTTACAGAATTGCGAAGGGGAATGCCTGCCCCAGGGCCGGATAATATCGCAGTGCGAATGTGCAACGAGGAAGACACGTGGAACGTCGTGACGCAAATACTGTCGGAGCTACAGCGTAAATGGAGACGGGACCAGCAAACAAGCGCCGGTTCTGAGGAGTATCCAGCGCAGTGAGCAGTGTTCGGCCAACCGAAATCGTCGGGCCGACCTCGGCACTGTCGGACCACCTCTGCAACCCGAAGACGAAGTCGGCGCAATGCGCGTAAGCGTTCCCTGCGATAACCGCCGGTAGTCGGGGCACCATCCGTGCGGAAGTTTCCTTTACCGGAACTGGTGGACCACCCTCGACGCCGGGGGGAAGCAGGAGGATTCGAGAGATGGATACAAATTAGCAGCGGAGCAGTGGATCATCCAGCCAGTCGGCGAACTAGCCTAAGCTAGGGGTCGGAATTTTAGAAGAAGTGCATGAGCACGGACCGAGCCGTGGAGAATCGACGAGTTAATGATTCGAGTGTGACAGCACACGCTGTAAACCTTACCCACTGCGTGGATTGGGAAAACACCAATATAGTAAACAAATGTAAGGAAAAACTCACAATTGAACGCGTGGGAATCAATGTACATCGCCACTTCCAGTCACCCTTTGATGAATGAAGACGACGCTCCGATAATATCGTCTCTGTTTCATCTGACAAAACTGGAATCCCAGTAGAATATTGTTTTACTCCACTCGAAATGTATTGTAACACAATATGAATATTTGTTGTAGTATTGTACTTCGTAACCAGTCGGACATCGTCCTGTAGATGGGCAACATCTAGCCCGAAACCGGTCGACTAAAAAGGTAAATTTAAACCCCTTTTTACTTTTTGTAAGAACAATAAGTGTTGTGTCCTGTCTCGCGTCACGTCTCTCGAGTGCATAGTTACACACTTAGAAATTATGAATTTTACCCGAGACGTAATTCATATTTGTAAAAATTCGGGGAACGTAAAGAGAGACTTCGTGTAAAATTATGTCTCCTGAAACTGACACATACGCAATTCGACGAAATATTTGTTTGATTGAATTTATTTTCTCCTCTCTTTCAGCTCATTCTTATGTGCTAATAGACGCATGCATGTGTCGGTCTTAGGGGACAGAAATTTACATGACGTTTTGGTGGTGTGTAGTTTTTTGATTGTTAATATAAAACAAATCTAGGGTTTTTTTTTCATTAGGGCGAATCTACAATTGAGAGAATCTCTCCGGGCTCGCTCTCTTTCATTCATTACAGCGCCGTTATAAAACTTACGAGGCATCCTTTAGTACAGATCGAAACACAACAGTGCTGGCTAGCATACTCTACAAATAGTAGAATGAAAAACGTAAAAGTGATTGGTTTATGAATGAAAGAGAGCGAGCCCGGAGAGAATCTCTCAATTGTAGATTCGCCCTAATGAAAAAAAAACCTAGAAATGTCTATTTCTAAGAATACGAGTGGGAGTACAACCAGTTTGTTTTAGCGAGTGTATCTGAAAAGTAGTTATAAACTTCCAACAATAAAAATAGGCATGAAAACATGGTTAAAATTAACATACTATTTCAGTTTATTATAGCTTAACATGTTTACAAAAGATCCAAACGGAAAAACTAGTCATCATGTTCATTTCTGTAGAATGCCCGTACCTTTGATTCTAGGACACCTGCCATCAAATTCTGCACAGTGACCTTTGTGCACTTCCTGATGCCGCCTGCCCAATTTTTCTTAAAATCGGCCATCGCGTTTTGGGACACTGTACCATCCTTCTTGCAATATATAATGCTTGATCATTGCCCAATAGCGTTCGATCGGTCGCACTGGGGACAGTTTGGTGGTTGATGTCTTTTTTCACGAACTTGATGTTATTCTCCGTCAGCCACTGTAGAGTGATTTGGCGTACGTGCCGATGCCAAATCTGGCCAGAAGAGAGGAGGGGACTGGTGCTTTCTATACAATGGTAGCAACCTGTTTTTCAGTAACAAACCATGTTGGATTAAATCTATATCATGTTATACTTGCGCTTATTATAGTCATTTGACCATAACTGTAAAACAAATTCTAATCTCAATAGCACCTTCTTAATTTCATCAAATCTGCAACAGTCGTAAGTCTTTCGATGAGTATGATGATCAACTAAGTTACGGATACATATTCTACTATAGTTATACTGGCTTGCTCGTATTTTTGAATTTTACATTAATCGTCAGATTTTTGTTTTGTGTCATGCCATTAAATGATATGCTATTATTCGACATTTAAATTCATTTGACAAGAATTGCTATAGTACCTGTCGAGACTCACTACAAAAGTTTTGTGATTCACGAAACGGAACAGCACTTCAGGAGTATTGTTTGGGCTATTCTTCATATGCTATAATTGTACAGATCATTCATAGATCATTCCTAAGCACTGTGAATTCAGGTTGAATCAACTTTCCGATAGCTAGTCTCATGATACTGTCTTGACTTTCAGGTTTGCAAGTAGAGTGTCAGATTTTTGTTCTTCATGTTATGTATCATTATAATATTCTCACTATACTTTTTGGTCATCAAATCTGGAGTTGCTATATACCGGATATTCACGACATACATTCTTGGTAAATACTTGAGGGAGCACTCCGTTACCAAACTTTTCGATGATGCGTTTATACAACTTGCTCGGGTGAGACATTTACTCGGTTTCGCAATCTGGCTGTAGTAACTACCATTTGATCTGGTGCAAGTGTGCAGAATTTTCTTTTTAGTCTCAAATTCAATTCGCGACATTTTGAATACAACTTTATCAACGTGAAATAGTAATGCGAACCGAATAATCATTTTTGACATGTAACACTGAAAGCAAATTGGCGCTTACATCGCTAAATATATATACAGTAGTTTATGCGTACATAACGCATCGAATGTTTATAACTACTTTTCGATACAGCGTTACTGTGAATGTATCCGGTAACTCGATTTGATCTTGCTGTGCAATAACGTCGTTTATAACAAGCTAGTCATTGCAAACTCTCTTCGATTTTTAAGCTCATCTTAATTTATCAACATGCATCGTGACTCATATGGATGGTAGCGGTAAAAGTGTCCAACCTAACTTACGTAGAGTAAACAATCGTTACTCTAATAAGACGAAAAGAAAGAGCAACCTTCCGCTATTTCTTTTGGTTGTATTAGATTTTAGATACAATCAGTAGTTTTTATCAGTGCTGAGCTCCATCACGGTACTGACAGCGTTAGAATTGACAAATGAGATTCTTGCAATTGACAATCAAAGCAACAGAAGAGCATCTCTCTCTCAAACTTCTCATTATCATGAAATAACAACCGAGAGATATTTCTCTCTCGCGTTTCTCACTCATTTTCTATATCTTGTACAAGTGTTATGTGATACGATCTTATCACCAAGAATAAATATACCGTCATGGAAATTGACCGTCATTTTACTTCTCTAGTAAACAGACGATCATGATGGTCATCGCTAGTAGCGGTGTTTCTACCGTCAAAATCAGGAGACATTACCCCGTCAGTGGCGATATGGCCGCAGATTGAGCTTTACGATTGAAGGTTCAGTTGTTGTTTTTTTTTCCTTTAACCATTATGTGTTTGACAAGGTACCCGGTACCTTTTAAGGGTTTACACTACGGAATTTAATTTTTTTAACAGGAAGCTGAAATTCACTGACATGTTTGTAAAAAACGGACAGCGAATTTTTGAATAAAAACATTTTGTAAAGTGCCAAAAGGGGCCGAAGGCTGTTCGACAGGCTGTCCGGGTATCCACCAAATTCAAATGATAGGAACTCTGGTAATTATTGACCGATTTTAATTCTTTTGGCACCGTGCCCATTTAGAATCATTTGGTTTCCGGTGTTCCAGGTTTCCGGGGCTGTATTGTGGCACGGAGACACTATTTGGGAATATCAATTGAATCTCCGAGAATAAATGTCAATATCTTTGGAAAAATTCTTAAAAACTATGTCTATTCCATTGTGGGCCATAAGCCGATTTATACCCGGAGCGGCCATTCTGTAACAGGTTTCTGTGGTGCCTCGAGTGGCCATGAACATTTTCAGAAGAAAACCCTATGCATACGGGCAGCAAAGTTCATGAAATTTCGCCAGAAGGATATTTATCAACGCTTAGTGGCCATCTGATGATTTTTCATTGGACCTGCCATTCCGGAACCGCTTCCCGAGGCTCCATGAAGTAGCCATGAATATTTTCAGAAGGAAAACCAGGCAATATGGGTTTCAAAATTCATTGAATTTCTTCAGTAGGATATTTCTCAATGTTTTATGGCAAGTTTTGTGAATGGCCTCGTGAGACTCGACGGGAACCTGTTCCGAGATGACCGTTCCGAGGACAAATTATCAGGTGGCAACAAAACGTTGAGAAAAAGCCTTCTGGAGAACCTTTATAATTTTGAAACCCATATTGCCAGGGTTTCCTTCTAAATATGGTAATGGCAACTTGAGGACCCACGAGAACCTGTTCCAGAATAACCGGTTTGGGGACTGACATCAGATAGCCACAAAACGTGGAGAAATAGAATACTGGGGAAATTTGATGAAGTTCCGAAACCCCACGGGAACCTGTTCCGGGGACAAATCATCAAATGGCCACAAAACGTTCAGAGATAGCCTTCTGAAGAAATTTCATGAATTTTGATACCAATATTGCCAGGGTTTCCTTGAAAGTTTGTTTCTGGCAAATTGAGGACCCACGGGAATGGTAACAAAACGATAAGAAATATCCGCCTGGAGAAATTTCTCGAATTTTGACACCCATATTGCCAAGGATTCCTTCTAAATATGTTTATGGCCATTCGAGACCCCTATTACAGAATGGCCGTTCCAGGAACAAGTTGGCATATGATTCACAATGAAATAGAAATAGCTCGTGGGAATTATTCCAAGGATCCGGGAAATCCAATTGGTATTTCCTAATAGTGTATCCCTACCGGGCCACAGCCCCGGCAACCCGGATTTCCGGGTACTAGATAAATCCAAACGGATATTGCCTATAATATCCATGAAGGGGGTGAGTGTTTGAATCTAACGGTGCCAAAAGAATTAAAATTGGACAATAATTGCCAGAGGTTAACACCTATTATGCTGAAAATATTTTGTCTTGCATATCGTTCTCAGAGATAATTAGTGTGTGATTGATTTTCCTACTCTCTTCATATCACATTCTCCAGCAGTCATGTATGCTTTTGTCACAAACGGTCAAATGCGAACAACCAGTTTGTGAGTGACACAGTATTTGACCATCACTCGTGAGTTCTGATGATCATGAGAAGATGATGGTCATAGTCTTATAACCGTCATGAAAATGCACAGCACTGGTTTTTATGCAATTTTGATTTGAAATGAGAAAGTTGATGTACGTACTATTGAGGTATACCTGTGTAGTGATCAACAAACGTTAATCTTGTGTCAAGTATAATACCTAAGTCTCTAACTTCACTGAATATTTGAACTGTGTTCTGGCCTATAGTTATTGCTTCTTGCTTTATAACGTGTTTTCTTGTAAATGATATAGAATTGCATTTTTTCACATTAAGTTCCAGCTAATTTTTTGAAAACCAGTTGTGAACATGATTATTTCCATTCAGAAATACTTAGGCCCGGATAGAGCAGGCGGTACGAACATACCATAGATCGAAGTTGTTTCACTGTTTCGCCATAGCTGCCGTAAGCAAAATAATAGAGCTGTAAAACTTTCACAGTATGGATCTTGCAGTAAAAACTACAATTTTACCCGACTATGCCTATTTTCAAATCTACCATGAAATTTAAGTCAAACTTACTACGTTTATGGTACAGCCTTCAACATTTGTGGTATATTTGGTAGATCTTATGTTGATATCAACCCCACTATGGTAGACTTCATTCGCAGGCATGGTAAAATCAGACGCATTTATAGTTAGTTGAAAATTGTTGGTGTTTGCGCTTAATTTTACCATCTTTAGGCAACTAGTAAATCTTGGTGGACCGACCACCAGGTGGCAGAGTAATCACATGCAAAATCAGAACATTTAGTCGTTTTTATGCATACATTATTATGGAACATGATTAAGTTTCTGGGTTTGAAATTATTGATATAAACAGAGAATAACAAAACGTTCATTATTTCAAACAACCCAGTAAGCATACTTACACGATCGTAGTAATCCAGATTTTGAATTAGAATTTTACCTGTAAAGAGAGATAAAAAAAAATTAAGTTAGTAAAATAGAAAATAATTGACATGCATAATAGTTTTGACATAGTCCTCGAATAATTCCCGCAACTCAAATACAAAAAAACACATTCGGATTAAACACGAATTATGCCGCTACAATCGCGTCTATTCAAATCTTCATCAAAACGTCCCACATCAAGCACAGCTGGTGGCCCAACCGGAATGACTACCCAAAGATGTATTACAGCAGAACCAGCCTCCAGTGCTCCACTGGAGAGTTTACTGCATCGGCATATCTCACTCGGCAAGCATGGGATTCGACCGGTGTGCCATCAGGTGCCAGATCTGCCAGTGCTACACATCTCGTAACGTAATTCAAATTACTCCAGGGGTTGATGTACGGCAAAGCGAGTCATACAGCGCATATGGCTTGGAGTAGCATATAAAAATCCCACCTCCATGTAGAGAGAGGATTAAAAAAGTACCTTCTGCTGTAAGCTTCATCATGGTACTACATCGCAGTCAGTAGCGGCAAGACGATGCACACGTTTATGATGATCCTTTTTTTGCGCTTACTTGAACCCGCTCACTCCCGGCCCCCGACGGTTCTGCCACTTGCTGGTGTAATGTACTGGATTACGGACAACGGGCATATGCCGGCATGGTCGGACATACGTTGAACGGAAAAATAAGAGAGATACTGTCGTCAAGAGACTGCCAAAGGTACGTGTATTCTTCACGTGTCCTCGTGCAACCCTGATAAAAGCATTTTGAGGTATTCAGCTCCTAACCGAAGCCGGAAAGATCTGTTGGTCCGGCCCCAGTCCGCCCATTCAAATCATAGAACCGCAGTGGCAGGCAAGCAAGCCGAAACGAAAGTACAACAGCTTTCATTCATGAATTTGGGAATTGAGACAAGATTATCAACTCATCCTTTGGTCCCCTCCTGACGACGTAGATATCGAAGTGATGACAGTCAGTCCCCCCCCCCCCTCCCGGGGTCCCATGTCACATATATTCGGTTAACACTATTCCACGTTATCTGATGGTACTCTCCTGAGAGCTTACTAAAGTCATTCAATTTTCTCCCGGTGACATTCTACTAGGTATATGAATGGTACACACATTCGCCCCGACATCAGCCCCATTTTTATCGACAGAGGACTAATACCGAAAGAAATGAGTTTAATTCAACCTTTCGCAGTCCTCCGCCATCGTCATCGTTGCTGCCAGGTCGACCGAAAGCTGATTATTCGATTAGGTTCGGCTGGTGTGAGGTGTGAGCAGATAGGGATTCCATGGGCCTGGGAAAAACTTTCAATTTAGATTCCAAGCCCCCCCCACCCCCCACTCAATATCGAAATTATGATTTTCTGCTCCCCCTACTCGGACGAAGAAACCATCTCAAGTTCCATTTTTGTTTCTTCTCCTATCAAGCAGTTGAGTCAACTTCATATATATTTTTTGCCCTCCCAACTTGTGCTGGCTGTGTTTTCCATTAATGAGAAAAGAACAGGCAAACTAAGGGGGAGGGTTTTAATCTGCCAACGACACTCATTCCCTTCTTCTGTGGGAGAAGAAATTGGGTTCTTTTTTTTCGGGGGTGGAATGAGACTGAGGATTAAATAAATTTCATGCCCTTAGCCCGAGGTCCGCCCTTTCGATTCGAGCTGATGTGCGAACGCAACAGAAGAAATTGGACCGAAATGATGTAGGCAGCTCGGGTGGGTCTGATGCTTTTTGTTTTTCGTTGTTGTGTCCAGTGTCGGTGTACATAGTTCGAGTCGTTTTGGCAATCGAGTGGAGTCATTGGAAGAGAACTCGGTCTTGATTGGATAATCCTTGTGCTGATGCCGGACGAAACGTTGATTGCATTGCCTACGTAGATATTTCAATTGAACTCTTAGGCATTTTAAATTACGTTTGGATACGATTGTGTTGGTGATATTCGACGAAATTACGGGTTATGTTATCCAAAAATTCGTGAAAGCGAAATAAGCTAAGTCCGCTAAGACTCATAAGCTCTCTGAACGTAGAATTTGTTGATCTCTAACATATTACTAAACACTTCTTAGGTGCAAGATTGCTTTCAGATCCGTTTTAAAAAGTTCTTAGAGCTGGAATCGTAGTGTGCTGTGATTTTTTTTTGTTATGTTCTATGTTTTGTATTTTTTGTAGTTTGAGTAGGTATCTCTCTTGAATATCAAATTTTTTACCTTGTCGATGGTGAGAGAGCTTATCTCAAATGGTCCATTTACGGAGGGCATGTCAGACTAAGAATTTGACCAGTAGTGAAAGTATCACATAATCTGCTCATTTGTTCGCTACGACGTCGTAGGACGTTTATATAATGGCACTAACATCAGGTGTGATACTGGCGGGATAGGCTGCATTTCACTTTTAGACTCATTGCTTTCAATCTAAGCAGGGCTGGTAGCAGATTTATGGATAAATAATAGTGACTTTAGTGACAAATATGAAATGATTTCAAAATTTTAGTATTTTTTTAAATTTGTTGTATAAGTACAGTAAAAATGAACTAAGTGAAAACCTTTGCAAAAATGAGTAATACTGATTTTTTTTCGAGCCGTTGCAATATGATGCAGTTAAAGCTGTTTTCACTTCACACCTTTTGCAACTCAGTAAAAAACTGGTTCCTGTACTCCTCAATTCTATACACTGTACTCGAGGTCAGCACTTCGCATTTTAACTAGTTCCATTCGTCTAGAAGGAGATCCTAGTTTTTTATTAATTATTTCGTTTATTTATGAGGCTCAGAAGTATGTAACACTTTGCGGAGCCGATATTCAAAATTACAATAATTTGCTTTAAGGTGTTAGTAAGTGGGACACCAATTACTCGTGGTTGGCTCGAGGTTAATGAAAGGGTCTAGGCAGATAACTTATTTAAGTTATTAAATGTTGGTCATGGCTCAGTCTGCCAACAAGTCCTCGTTTTCTATAGCCCTTGTCATGAGCTAAGCGCAGAGGGTCGACCAACAGGGCAGGTACAAGAGACACGAAAGTTTGCAACTTTGCTTAAAATATATATTAATATATTAAAAAAACTTTGCCAGAATAATATGAAATATTAACAGAAGTAAAGCAAAGCCAGAATAAAGTCAAATAATTGAATTTACTGTATCATAAACTTACCATATTTGTCCCAGAAATTTGCTAGAAAATATATATAATTTTAAAGTACGAGTTTTAATGGAATTTTGAAATTATAACGCTTTTTTAAACTAGTCGAAAACTATCGAGTTGAGTTCGCTTGACTGTCAGGTTACGGATCAGTCAAACCTAGATTCAGAATTACTAAACGAGTCACAGAAAATAACTCCTTTATCTGATTTACAACTCGTTCCCACTTTTTTCGACTATTTGGATACCCAAACAAAAGTCCGCTGAATCTAAGAATTTGAAAAAAAAAAAATGAGTGTGAATCAAAACTAACTTGATTTTTTTTATGTAGTTTCTTCATTGGACATTTTATTTGCACATTGGATAAACATTTTGAGTTTTTTACTCCTATGCCATCAATATTTGCACAATCTAACATTTTACGATCTCTAATGGCCACCAAGATTGAAGTTGGTTTCTGGTAGCGATTTGACTGCTGAATTAGGTCATTTGACAACTGATCGATAGGATTTGATGAATTCTCTGTCGAACGGTCTCCAAACGTGAAATCGCTTGCTCCCTACCAGAAACTCTGATCAACGAAAACGGCCATTTCTAAAGTCCTCGTGTTCGCTTCGCGTCGAATTTTGTTTTTGAAAACAAATTAAATCTAACTCGCGTCGCGTGAAAACAAGCGTGTTCGAGGAAGTGAAAATAGAATAGAAATATGTAAAATTGTTAAGAAATATCTGAAAAAATTGTAAAAATAATAAAAAATGATGTAATATGGAACCCCGTGCGTCGCATTCAAACTAATCCAGAGTGCTGTGACCGTGTAAAATGCTCTGGACTTGACAAGTTCAACTGAGGTAGAGGTGAGTTTGCCAGGACATCTAGTTTGAAATAAAACTAATTAACTTATTACAAATATATAATAAAAGCAACTAAAATGATATTAATTAAAGTTAAAAAAAAAAACTCACCATCGCATGCATATTTAAAGTAAAATAAATTACTCAATGGGATCATTAATACACTTTTGTGGTGTTCATTTCTTTTATATGTCGCCAAATCGGTCAATTTGGTTGACTATTGTACAATGACTAAAATATATACTGGCACTAATTAATGAACATTTAGCATTGAAAATTCACAAAATTGCCACTAAATTATTAAACACGGTGCCAACGAAAAAATAACAATTCGCACTTGAAAAACTCAAAATAGCAATAAAAAATTGATTATTCACTTGCAATAACTCAAAAGTGACCGGTAAAACTTTCAAAAAAGCAAGGAAATTAGTATAAACGCAATAAAAGGCTGATAGTTTTCCGTCATATTAATAGCTTCTAGCGGTAAACATGTGGCAAAAGTCTTCAAATTTTTCAAATCTTTCCAATTGAAACAAAAAAAAAATCTTTTAATTTTTTTTCTAATGTTTTGATTATTTATTGCGATTTTGTGGAAAGAGTTGAAGTGTTTGAAGACTTTTGTTACATGTTTACCGCTAGAACTTATTATTATGACGGAAAACTATCAGCCTATTATTGCGTTTATACTAATTTCCATTGCTTTTTTTGAAAGTTTTACCGGTCACTTTTGAGTTATTGCAAGTGAATAATCAATTTTTTATTGCTATTTTAGGTTTTTCTAGTGCGAATGGTTATTTTTTCGTTGGCACAGTGTTTAATAATTTAGTGGAAATTTCACATGTATTTATTGCTATTTTGTCTATTTTTATTGATGTTTTATTACCCTGCCATTGTACATAGGTACAAGTTATTGTTTTAAAACTTTTTAAAATCAGCAGTGCGAAAATGTTGACTTTAGTGACCGTTTTCTGAAAAATAGTGACTTTAGTGACTTTTGGATGCGAATAGTGACGTTTTAGTGACTTGACTCAAAATAGTGATCAAGCCACTAAAAAGTGACCTGCTACCAGCCCTGTCTAAGGAAATCCTAGTTGCACACTTGCGTTCCAAATCATTCAAAGTAACTTCAGTGCAACTCAATTAAGTCACAACCAAGTTGCTGCAACCAAGTATGGCAGCAAAGTTCCAACGCTTAAAATAACAGGGTCTATGCAGCGAGTATTCAGGATATCCCTTCTTTACTTCTGCGGAAGGTCGTCTACCACTGCTTTTCATTGAGGGTGTAAACATCAACGCAGCAAACACCCTCAAAGAGGTCGTGGAAAAGCATTTGAAGAAGCATACTTCAACGATGTTCGGTAACCACAAACGGGTGTTTCAACAGGATTCTGCGCCGTCCCAGGGAGCAAAGCTTATGCTTGGGCGAACCAATAATTTGACAGACTTCATTCCTAAGGAATTATGGCCAGCTTCTTTGCCAGATGCAAATCCTCTGGATTTCTCTTTTTGGGGAATCATGGAAGCTCACGTTCGAGATCTCGAACCAATGGGTATGGAAACTTTCAAAGCTACAGAAGATATGGGATGGAATCTCCGAAAATCAGGTGCGTGCCGCTTGTAATGCTTTTCCGAAAAGACTAAAGGCAATAATTAAAACTGAAGGCGATAGAATCGAAGTGTAAATATGTGATGTGTGATAAGAACCCACCATCAGTGCAAGGATTACCTATGGCTGCAGGACTATTCTCAGCAGGTTGTTCTGAGAGAATAGCCTACGTGATGGCTTCTTGTAGCAGGGTCAGCCGATGTCAGTGAGGACCTTCGGAAAACTACGGCCAGAAGGCCGCGTGTCTTCGCATGACAAGGGACTGGCAACTCCACGAACCCTTGTCCAGTCAACAAATCCTTCGACTGCCTTAGGCTACCCCCCTAGGGAATACCCGTTATATAGTTGTTAAAGGAACAGTGGAAATTCCTAGCATAAATGATTTATAAAAACAAAGTTAAGACAAAATGAAAATTTCACGGCTATACTGAACTTTAGATTCAATAAACACATTTATTTTTGTTTTTATTTGCGCTAACAAATGTACTGGGATATTGCAAATTTCTACTGTTCCTAATAAAATAGTTGTGGGCAATAAAATAACAATTCAAATAACTTACCATAAAAGCATATCAGTATCTATGTTGCATCATAAAATCAAGGAATATTACTTTCCAACGCATCTTCCACTGCATGTTATTTGTATAGGACTCATTTGCTTTTATAAACTGATCCAATATGAATGGACCAAGAACTTAACTGCATATACTATGCTGGTTTTTACAAGGTCTCACTTTTCTCATATAGAAAGACATAATGAAAGACCCAATTGCTATATATACAGATTTCAACCTAAATAATTTACATGGTATTTTACACTATAAAAATTAAATTACTTGACCATGTAAAAAGCAGCTACAGTAAGTCAATTCCAACCGTTTACTTACCGAAAACCCAACCTACCTGTTGTTGCATTATTAAATTCTCGTAAATTTAAATTTAAAGTGATGGTAACAATCCTTCCAACCTCCCTCGCGTCCTTACACAATAATGAAAAAGCAAGCGAATATTAAATAAAACTACAACCATTAAGTTGAGCTAAGGTATTGAATAAAGAGCTTTTAATTTATAATGTTAAATATAACAGATTTTGAAAAAATGTCAAATAAATAATTTTATCGCTTTTTTTTACTATCACTTTATATTCAAGACATAAATATGTTTGTTCATTTGTTTCACTACATAAATATGTTTTTGAGATATTGTCTTCAAAATATGGTAGAAATAAATAGAATCGAAGTGTAAATATGTACACATAAACAATAAAATATAAAAACCGAACAACAAAGAAACAATTAAATAATTGGTCTTTTCGTGGAAGATACAGTATTTGTTTCATGCGTAACTTATTTGGGCCTACACTGTACATCGTGGGACTAGATCTGCATTACTGATTTAAACTCTTCAAAAGCAGAAACAAAATGATAATCATCTGGAGATCGTGAAGGAGTCTGAATGTGGACCGGGCGAATCCCGCGAAACGTTTTCAGATACTGAAGAGGTGATAAGTGCTCTCAAAAACGCGGAGAAAAACCACCAAAATTTTCTAGCATAAGGTAAGCAATCAAATGATCACGACAAAATGTACTAAATATTGATTGCATAACATAAAATGGAGAAAGCGGGGGGGGGGGCCATCAGGGCACACAAGTGAAACTATTTGGATAGGGAGCTTGGGACTGCCTACTACTTATTGCAACAATTTTGTCATTCGACGGCTCGGTTCTAGTGAACTTGCTTTTGGAAGGAGATTCTCTTCCGTAAATTCGCGAGTTCACGGAATCGATTTTTGCCATTCATACAGCCCCTAGTAGAACATTTGTTGTCATTCGGTTGAGAGAACATGTTCAGTCATAATCAAATAACTACAACTAATAATGATCGTAGTGTGCTACTTGGGAGGAGCTTGATGACCACAAACAACAATAGAATCCTGATCAAATCGTTTTTCAGACCTTGCTACAATAGATGGTAGTATTACATGATCATCATGCATTGGAATGATTCAAGATTCTTAGACAGACCAACGAAGAGCCGTTGTTAAAATATCACCAATAATCTCTCACTTGCGCCCTGCACATTTTCGAATACCGATCCTTTCTTTTTCTTTTCATTTTATTTGTGATTAACCGTAATGGTCGAGAGCAGCTAAAATACGAAAAAACATAAGGTCGACAGGCAAGTAGGTGGACCAGTGAAGGTAATATACAATAATAATAATAAAAAAATACTTTATAAACAAATTAAAGTAGTGATGATGTAATAAATGCAATGAGTAGCGAAAGGGCCATCAGGGCCCCGGATTGAAGCGATTTAGTTGGGAAATTGCCAACTCCATGGCATTAACATTTCGTAAATTGAAGGCCGGCTCTTCTCCCCACTCATGGGAAAGTCCCCACGTATGATGATATGTTCCACATTGGGTTGTAGAGCTTCATCACTGGAAGGAGATTCTCCTAGCACCACGGATTACGCGTAAGTGTCTCTGCTTACGGGTCCACCTATCCGTTTTTGACCCTTCATACATTGTTGAGTTGAATACAGGCAGATGTCGAACTTGGTCAAGTCGTTCGCAGAGGACGATACTTTGCCTTGCGATAATGAGTGATATCTTTTACATATATAAGTAGTTTATGTTAATTCACAATTTTTTGTGTAAATTCTAAAAAAAATTAAAACTGTAATTTGACCATTGCATGGAAAGGTAACACACGCAAAAAAAAAAACAACGACGCAATTTCAAATTTTTATGCATACGAATTGATCAACTCAAATCGCAAAATGGCTTCGAGTGCGTCGTCGGGTCACAAAGATGGCGATGCGAGCCCCTTCGGAATCAGAAGGATTTCCGTAAGCTGGAAAACTTTGAAGGTGCAGCGTGGAACGAAGTGGTTGGTGGTCGATCTGGTTGCTGAGCGTCGGTTTAAGTCCCGTTCGGCAAAATCTATTCAAGAAGCCATTGAACGGCTGTTAGTAATTGTGAGACATACATAATGTTCACACACACACAAACTAATCAAATTACCTTCTTTCGTGACGAAAAATACACGCACACAACTTAGTTTGCCTAGCCTGGGAAAGGTGCAACGAAAATACACTGAAGTTCTTCCAGTCGTTCAACATACCACACTTCAGATTTGCGACTCTATCTACCTTCGACACTCTAGTCACACTCCCGTTTTACTCCACGGTCCAGGTCCGGGTTTCAATTAAATGTAGTTCCGTGAACCCTCAGATAGGCTTTGCATAGTAGTTATTTGTAATCGGAGGTTGTTCAAATTCTCGGAAGACCCTCTTCTTTCTCTGTCGACGTTCAGAAGTGAACTGAATTCATACAAGTCCATCTCCGTGATGAAATCAACGGTCGTGGAAGCTCATGAAATGACCAATGAACCAACGCGTTGGAACAGGTCGGATAAACAAAGTGGATGCAAGATTATTTAATAGACATGCATGAATAAAGTGGATACAGAATTGTTTACGTTTTAAATTGATTACACTGCTCGACAGAGATTTTTAGACCCAGAGCTCCATGCCAGTTTCCGTTAGCATGGGTCCCAAAACCACCGAAGGTCGTTTTTTGACCTCATGCTATATGCATTTTTCTTCACAAATTGGCATCAAACACTGAAGTTATGATATCTCTTACATAATCGCCTCAGCTTGAATGTAAATGCTCCAAAAGCATTTTTCTGAAATTCTGAAATTTATCAAGTTAAGCAATAAAGGTAGTTGGAATGAAATGGAAATTACTAATCTTTTAACTCATTTTCTAGTTACAGGTATTCCACTAAACAATTCACACTTTGCAGGATTTATGTAATGAATGTTTACCGCTAGTGCACATAAGTGGCCCCAATTTGTGTATTTTTGATACGTTCTTCTGACAACTTCGGGT